>CM047427.1:61671750-61864561 GCA_026168455.1 Theocolax elegans
AGAAATGTTGTTACATATTTGTATTGATTATAAAACTTCTCGTTCCAAGTATAAAAGTTTCATCTTAGGATAATTTAAGGCAAAACACCGATTTTCCGGAAACACAGTCCTCGACTTTCCCATCGGAAATAAATAAACAAACAAAATTAAGCCTGCGAACAAAAATTCATTTGCAGAATTATATAATATTTGAAATTAGAACATTTCATTTACGAAGTACCTATAACAACTTCCGTCGTTATCTTTGTTTTGGTATATTTATATCATATCCTCGTTGTTATGCAACTTGACTGATTTCGAAGAGATGTAATAATTGGGAGATGAAATATTAGTATTCTTTGGCAAATCAATTTTCGATGGTATTTAACCAGTGTTGAAATGCGCATTTACGAAAAATTAAATTTCAGAACGTCGTCCAATGACCCGAATACACCTGTTAATTAAAGCCAATAATAAGCTAGGGTTTCTCTTGCGAATACTTAACTTTTTGCACAATGTGTTAGAATTAATCTCATTTAAACATTTGAAAATTGTAAAGTTTAGTCATACAATAATGAAAGATTTAATGTTTTAATAATAATTAAATTTTTTTAGATATTTTTAGTTAATTAACCAGTTATTTTATATATAACTGTAACTAATTTCCCTAAGATTTATATAACGTTCCAAATAAATATTCTTCGAAACTATCATCACCCTTTCCCAATAACATTAATTAGCTGAATGTAAATAATTATAGGAATAGCTAGGTAGTAGATTCATTAATTGTAACCTCAAAATGACCTACACCCTCGTAAAAAGAAAAGAAAAAAATAGGAATGACACCCTCTTGGGCATGGAGGGAGGGTGAAGAGGCAACTGACGTCTATTTTTTAACTCAAGTTATTTTTAGCGCGCAGTTCATCCCAAGAGATTGCGTCTCGCGATATAACGAGTGCGGAGAATCGATCATCGACGCGAATCTCGAGGGATTTTTGGTAAACCGAGGAGATGACGCGTTTGAATCCTCTTCCCGGAAGGGGATGCACCCGAGACGTTTACCTTTTTAGATCTCGAGTCTGCAGTTTTATTTATATCCACTTTTTTACAAGTAGCTATATAGGTAACTGGACACATTTCCGGATGATCGTGATACCAATATAATTATTACTTGTACAAACAAATTCAAATAAATAGTGTATATAGTTAAAAATGTTAAACAAAACCTTATCAATTTCTTAAAAGATTTGCATTGAAAAAGCTGGTAATTCAACTTGTCAAGTGCCATTACGCGAATTTGAATAGATTTCTGATTCTAATCGTTCCATATTATAATGCGCAAATTATAAACTGTAGCAAGGGATTATTCTGACATAATAAAAATCTTTTCATATTTAAATTTCAAATGTTGCTACCTAGTCTGAAGTGTGTTTCAAATTAGCAATTCTTTTGCATAATCGTACTAAATTCGATTTAGTAATATCATTGAAAATTGACTTATTTACTTCTGGACCCTATTTTAATGTAATATGAGTTTTATATATATATACATAACTTATAAGTATAATTAAATGAAAGTAAATTAAAATGATCAAAGTTGAACGTGGTATTTAATGTATTTTTAATATATAATATATAATATTTTAATTTAATACTCGAACGTTGAATTTTTAATTGTGTGCGCGATAAAAATTATTGCGTCAGATTAAATTAGTATTAGATTTAATTCAAATAGTCGGGAGAATATAATATAAATCACTAGAGTGCGAAATTTGGGTAATAAGATCGTGTGAGAGGGAATGATAAATCGAGCGCAAAAGGAAAGTAAGGCGAAAGGCTGCGATTTGACTCGTGAGAGTGGAGAGGCGTATAGGGTCGACTATCTTTAGCGCTCATTCAAGAGAAGATCTTTGGTCATGGCTGGCACTTGCAATCGAGCCTTCGCTGTTCGCATAGTTTTTTTCCTTTAAACTCATTCGTTTTTTATTTATATAAATAGTTTGTTTTTAAATTGTAGCTTAAAGTTAGCTCTTTTTTTACAGTTCTGAAACATTTTAATTATTAGCTAGCGAGGAATTTGTTAATATTTTAATTAGCGTTAATTTTTTTTCAATTTTTTTTCTCGGTGTTGCGAATTAAAATTTTTTTCGTGCAAATCAAAAAATGTTAGATACGCTGTTTATACTTAAATTTTATTATTACATTTACATTTATACTAAAACTAATTAAATATAGTGACAAAGAATTGATGATGAAACTTTTCTTTTCTTTACGTTAGTAAATCTGATTACAGTTATTACTGACTTCTTAATACTACTGTTTTTCTATAATTTTTGTAATTATAAAACATTACCTCTTAAGATTTTATGTAAGGTTATTCATCAGTTTCTAATAATTAAATAAGTAAGTTAATAATGTTTTATTATCTATTCAAAGAATAAATTAATATTTAATTACATCAGTAATATACTAATATAAGTGAATACAATAACATTAAATGCGGCATAAGTATAATAAAAAGTGATTCATAAATAAATTGAAGCTAATAGTATTTTAATAATTTAAGTTTTTATTTGAGTTGCGAAAATTATTAAGTTATTTTAACAATATTATGTAGTTATAAACTGCGAAGACCTTGCAAAATGCATGTCTAAAATACACTTACTATTTTAATAAAATAAAACGATAAACAATATTAATAATGAAATATAATATTAAACATTATTATAACTTATTTCGATAAATTAAATTATTACTTAACTTTTATGCGTTGTTTAATGCTTAACTTAAACCATTGCATATAGCTCATAACTACCCTGTCGTAGAAATTAATAATTTAATAGTCACTTTAAAGATATTCAGAGTTACGTAGATTTTAAAGCGGTTACTGAATTGGTTTTTATCGAATCTTATAATGAGCATTTTTCGCGAACCAATTTTGACGAGTATTATGAGTAGAGAATCTACTCGTTGAACAAAATAATAATCAGCTTGAAAGCTCGTATTGAATAACAAGCGGTGTAGAATCTACTTACATCTTATTTTTAACAATGAGAAAAAGTAGCCTGTAAAAGTAAATCTGTATATATAAATCTGTATAGCCTGTATAAGAAAAAAAACCATATAATTTATCGTTGTAACACTCGAAGGATACTACTGACAAGGACAGTGTCACTTCTCCGAGAAACGGATCTTTACCGAACTCTAGGATATATTTACTACTATAAAAATATAAAGGAAGCCAAAATTTTAAACTCTAACGCTCGTTTTTACGATCGATATAAGCAAATAATTAAAAATTTCGCCAAAAAAGCCCTTGACTTTGATCACTTACAACTTAAAAATGAATAGAGATAGATATTCAAACTTAAATATTTAAAAAAAAAACTTAAATATCTTGATTTGGTCGAAAGTTATGAAAACAAAACGAATTTAACGATATTCTGATGACTACTTTGAGATAAAAAATTTACTGATTTTTTAGGCCAAATTAATTTTTTATTCTTCTTCCTTCCATAACTTTTGACCAAATCAAGATATTTAAGCTTTCTTTTAATCCAATCTACTCGATCTCCAGTTTTCTTCTGATTTTAAGTTTGAATATCTATCTCTATTTGTTTTTGAGTTGTAAGTGATGATAAAGTCAAGGGCTTTTTTGGCGAAATATATAATTATTTGCTTATATCTATCGTAAAAAAGAGCGTTATAGTCTAAAACTCCAGCCTTTTTTATATTTTTATAGTAGTAAACATATCCTAGAATTTGGTAAAGATCCGTTTCCCGGAGATGTGACACTCTCTTCGAGAGTGAAATATTAATAATTTTTACATTACTTTTTTAGTTTATCCATTAATAAGAAGATTATTCCAATAATGCAAATAATTAATAAAGTAAAACAAAAGCGTTAATTGAAATAAAAATAATTATTTTTAAGTAATTCATAAATCTAGCATAATATCGACTTTATTGTTTCCTACGAATTTCCATAGAATTAAAACCAATTTTCGTCAGTCCGTAAAAAAATATAATCGGGTATCAAAACGCTAATTATCTACAATAATATTATCAGAATAAATTACTTGATTAAAATTCTAAAAACTTCTAGGAAAATGTATTTTTAACGTATACTAAGCATACACAAATCGAAGTTGAAGAAAGGTCTACCCTAAAATAGCAAATGTGCAAACGAAACGGACAAATACTTGATAAAATGATTTATATAGAAATTAGCGAGAATCTACAGGTGTTTTTCCGCGGGGTATTACCTGATTGGCCCAGTGCGCGTGGTGGGGGCGTCGGCTTTCCGGGAAGACGCGCTTGATTATCGGAGGGGAGAGGGTACAATGACGGCGCCACGCGGGGGAGGAGCTTTGGTGCCACCTGTGGCTTCGCGTACCAGCCCCTTTTTTGTATAAAGCTACTGGGTTCTTCCCTTTTTGCTACATTTACTACCTTGGAGGTTCGAACATTTGGCGGTAAGTGACTTCCATTTTTCCTTCAATCTTCAGAGTTTTGCTAACGAGGTTAAATTAATCATTACACCTATACTATTAGTTTAAAATGTTTTCTTGACTAAGTTAATATAGTTAATTTTTTATTATTTTTTATTACACTTTTTATATTCATACTCCGCGTAGAGCACTGACTGACGCGCAACAATACAATATGTAATAAAAAATTGTTGTGTAGTCACTCATAATATGAGATATTATGTATATATTATGTAGATCATCTGAGTGCGGATGATCTACATGAAAATCATGGTTTTACATGAAATTATATTTTTCAATGTATATACAATTCTTCTATAGAGATTGGTTTTTTTATTATTATAGAGATTGCAAAATTTTCGTGACGCTATATAACATTGGTGCGGCGTCTTTTAACGTCACTAGAAACACCTTGAACAAGTTATAAATTTTGTGGATATTGCTTAATTTGAAAAATTCGAAACGACATTAATATTTACCCATTAGTTCCACCAATGTCGATTACAAAATAAATTATAGAGCTTAACCTATTATTACCCACACTTAACTAGTCATTCATTTTTATTAATTTTTTATGGTTTAGTATTAACGTAACTACAATAGAAAGACCAAATAAAACATATTGCCGTAAACACGAATAATATTTTACCTAAACAGTAGTGAAATAAATAATAATTTTTAACATAGGAATATTTTTATTTTTTTACATATAACACGAATTATTACTCTTGATCTATAGTTAACATATCGAAAGCAGAAGCCGGAAATCACGTGTGCTCGTTAATAGTCTGTTCATAGCTCGCATTCACTATTGACCAGCCACATTTCTAGAAACTGATTTTAAAACTTTAAAATTAAAAAAAAATTTAATAACTTAATGTTTAATTGAATATTTCTTTTAAACGAGTAATCTAACATATCATAATCCATTATGGTCTTCAATAACAATATTATAAAGACACTGATTTCTTCGAAAATTGCTATTCGAGGAGTCGTAATCATTGATGCAACATTTACATTACCTCAATCGTTTTTTGTATCAAACCTTTTTTTAATTGATCGCTGTAAAAATCTATTTATTGCTGTATATACCTTTGCGATTCATCTTTTTATTTGTTCCTGTAGCACCTTCGTTCCATAAATTATTAATATTTGCGTAGATTGACGTAAAACCAAACATACATTATTATGAATAATTTAATAAAGTTTTTATATTAAGAATATGCTATATATTGAAGCAAGGGATTATAAGAAAAAGTAAAATAAAAAAATTTATCAATTCCGATCATATAACCTTCGTATTGTAAAGTACTGTTATATTCAGACACACACACACACACACATACACACACAATATACATATGTATTTAATAATTGCGTTGATTCATAATCCAAGAAAATATAAAGCCGCGTAAAAACAATCATAAAAATATAAACATTCCTCGGATTGTTACAAGTTTCCGTATATCGATGCAAATATTTTGCCTAAAGTTATTTTCCGCATTTTTCCATAATTTCGTTTGGGCAATAATTTTTTATCCGCTTTTTTCAAAAAATATCGAGATTTCAAAAAAACATTGATGTGAATTTTCGCGCATTATATTCGTTGCAAAACGGAGAAGAGAAGAGCAAAAAGTAGTGTTATGCAATTTCATGAGATCTGATAAACGTAGATTGCGCAATAAAAAGCCGAGGAAATTCTTTTGTGCGAGTCTGGTCAGGGAATTTGAAATTATAATTATGATAATTAGTTTCTTATCGTAATATAGTTTCTTGTAACCGATTGGAGTTATTAGCTGTCATTTATTAATTTGAATCGCATGCTGTCCATTATAATAGTTTAATTTATTCCCGATTGGTGAAATGTCGGCAACTCATAATCGATACACGTGCTTTTTGAAGATTAAACTGTTTAATTCAACATATATCGCATAGACTAAAATCTTATTAATTCATGATTAGATGAATAAATATTTTTTTCTTTCATTTATTTCAAATTATTTGCCAGCTTGTAATGGATTATGGCTAGAATATATAGAAATGTTTGCTCTACGTGAATATCGAATCGTTAACATTAATTATAACGGTTCCCAAGGTAAACTGAAAATAAAACTAAATTTATATAACTGATTATTAAAGTAAACACTTTATGTTTAAAAAATCATTTTTAGTAATCAACTGTGTATGTTATGAAGACAGTTTAACTGGCTCGAAACTTGGTTCGTCCATAATTACTGCGAATAATCTTGATAAAAAAGTTAGACCTGAAAGTTTCTGATCCTTGATATAAGCACTAAAAAATAATAATAATTGGCTTGCGCTTTTTCCACGTGTGACGATTGCGCAACGTTTCTGTGGGAAAAGATAAAAGACGATGGGTGTGTTGGGACACGTGTCGCGAAACACGATAGCCCGCGGGTTAAAATGTAACCACCGACCGAACTTTGCAAGTAAAAGTGATAGACGGGTTTGCGATTTGAATGATGATTTCAAATTAGGATTTATTTTAAGGAGGAAGTTTCTGCAAGAAATAGAATTAATACAGCTAAATATAAATAAATTTGAGCGAGGTTGCATTCACTAAATTATGTTAAGTGTTAATTTTTTACTATGGAAGACATATCTATTGTCAAATAGTAGTTACAGTAGGAAAAATTACATCATCAGCCAATCAGTATTCAGAAAAAATGCATGAATTGTCTCGGTATTTTTCGTCAAGTTTCAAGTAAATATTAAAAAAGTAATATTTACGGTTTGATGATATAATACACTAACTTATCGATTTTATATGTGTATATTTTCCCACTTTTTTTGGCAAAATTAAAGATATAACTGGAGAATAGAGATTGACAAAATTACTAACATGTCTGGAAACTAATTATATAGTAAATTCAAATTGAAAATAAAAGGGCAAAATAAATAATGTAAACAAAATACCAGTGCAGTGTGTCACTTTGAGGGTACATTATTTGTGTCACTAATAATACGATCATCATTTAACAATCGTTGTAAATAAACATCGTATATCATACGAATAACCCAAAATTTTGAAATAAATATAGAATTGTTGCCCCCGAAAATGCTCGGTCTTCGAAAAGGGTTACAAGTTGTGACCGCGATCAAGGCTTCCTCGGTCTGCTTTTTTCGGCTGTGCACTCTGGCCGCGTGCCGCGATCGTGCGCGGGCCGTGAACCGGCCCAAGGACGCGAACATATCGCCTCCTTGAACCTACATAGCGGCCGTTTGGAAGGGCTTGGAGGTCCCTGACTCGACTGTTTTTCGGTATCAGTCACACGCGCTACAAAATGTACTTCTTTTCAAAAATTTGCTTAGCTTTTTTACATAGATACTGTCATTTTCGTTAAGTAATAGTATTTCTTTACTATTTAGTAATTAAATTTTGATTTTGAAAATTGTGGTAACTAAGTCATATTTTTCGAAACTATTAAAAATTGACTCGTTTGCTTTTAATAAAAATTTGATGCTGTATTTAGTTTTATTTCGAATTTAATAACTAAATAATAGGTCCGTAAAATTTTCCCTTTTCTCATTATTTTATTTGATGACGTTTTACGAGACTCAGCTTCACCTTTATTTTTCACGTTCATAAATGTTCTTTATAATATTTAGAAAATATTAACCGCATAAATTTAAAGTTTTAGGAAAGAGTAACATTAAGATAAAGTACGTAATAAACTCCATTAACAACATGGCATTTATATATAACATTAATTAAATATTTTGAATGATGATGGCATTGTTTTATTTATACAAGCCTCGGTGTTACGAAGACGCGAACTTATCTGTCATTAAAAAAGCAATTCACTCTCGACATTTTCTGATAAGACGGATTTATATACCGTTATAAGTGCGGTTTCTTACGTAAAAGTAGGAACGCTTCGTCAATGAATTACAAGTGACCGATATATATGTATACACACAATAATGAAATAAAAATGGAAAATATTGTCTTACGTTCTTGGAGTGATAATTTTAATGCTACAATAGCGAAATTATGTTTTATCGTCAATTTTAAGGGAAACTAAATACATTGTTGACGTAATCTTTTGCAATTTTCGATAATTTTTATAAAATCGAAAATTGCGTCAGCGTTGCTAGGAGGGTCGGTGCCGTCGGTGGGTCAGGATAGAACAGTTTCATCAAAAACTGAATAGAGAATGAAAAGTATATATTGTTATAAAAATTACGTAAGAATATTTGGGTTGCTCTTATTACGTACTTTGTAAATGGTATAGTAACATTAATTGAATGAATAGGTACTTAGAATTTATAATTATCATTAAACAAAGGAAAGAAAATCATGCGGTCACACGCTTCAGATCTCTTTGAGAATATCAGGTAACCTTAAAAATCATGAATTTCGGAAAATTCCATAATATCTTATCTAGCTATAGTGTTTTATCAACTGTGATGGGAACGTGAATGTATTCCATAGCGGACCCAAGTCTGATAATCTATTGAAATATCGCAGTTTAAATTAGAGAAGGTTTTTTATTCATAGTTATATATTTATATGTTTATGAAATCAAAAATTAATTGATATATAAAGTTATTATGTATATTTATATGTAAACTTTATAACTTTGTAGATTTAGTAAGAGTATATCAGTAAAGAATATTCAAAGTAAGTTTTTATAAATGATTCGATTTATTATAAAAAGACAAATTATTTAATATTAAGTTATTAAATATTAGATGTAAGTAATTTTTGTAGTAACCGGGGATAATTACCAAAAATTTTATCTAAACACAAATGTAATAAATTGAAATTATAATATAGAATAAATAAATATTCTAAATAAATTTACACAATATTACATTTGTAATAAAACAATTCTGGATTAGTTCCACACTTCGAAATCTCAATTAATAAAATTGAAATGTTACCAACCAATTCGTAACGGAATATAAATAATTTAGAAAAAGTGGAAAAGTAAACGATTGTTGGTATGGATCGTACATCTACTTCGACGAAAGAAAAAAAAAGAAAAAAGTAGTATATATATATATATATATCCTAAAAATTCCACGAGGTATAGGTAAAGGTATATTATAAGCGAAACAAAGAAGCAAACGGGCGAGTGAGCGAGCGAGCGAGCAAACGAGCAAGCGAGCGAGCAAACTCCTTGAATCGGAGGGACACATCGAGTCACACACATACAAAACGAGAGGCGTACGAGGCGGAGAAAGAAGCCGGGGAGAGGCACACGCTTAGGACGCCAAGCTGTCTGCGGTTGGCTCTTGCGAGCGAGCGAGACGGAGCGACGCCTTCACCTCGTCGTGCCGGTACCGCGCCTATGTTCGCTACTCGACGAGATCCACGCGATATAACAGCGCTCTCCGTGTTTTTCCCGCTTTTACACGGATCACCGTCCGCGTGCACTTGTCTTCTTTTTACTTTTCATGCGCTATATCTACAAACTCGCGAATAAGAAGAACATTCTCCTACGCCTAATCAACTTTAAACTTATATATGTGTACCCTTTATTTTTATCAAACACAATACAACGAAAATATTTATTACCTATAGGACTCTTAAAATTTGAATTTTCCAACTATTAGAAAAATTCGTGAATTTATTGCTTTTTAACACTATAAGTTATATGATAAATGAATTTATTGATCTTTACAAGCCAAAGAAACATTTCTCACATCTCAAGTAAGGCGGACTGTATTAATACCAGCCACTTTAGAAACCTCACAGGATGAGTGTTTGAAAAAAAATCAAATACCTATAGGATTCATTAAAATTTTACATTAATATATTGATTATTGTAGACAACAATATCATGATTGATAGTAACAAAATAAAAAATGCATAGTATCCAGAAAGTGAGTGCAACGTAAGAAAAACATGTCAAAGGCAAAGTAAACGTCGTAGAGCGAGAGCGTACGCATAGCGATAAAAATTAATGATTGCATAAGCGCACACCGGATTCATCAAATATTTGATAAACGTATTAAATAGAAAACCTCGAATTGTCGCGAACAAATAATCAAAAAGACGCATAATACACGTTGAGCGGCATAAGCGTAAAAAGGGCGAGTGCGAAGACGCGATGTATATAAAGTTCCTTGAGACACGGTCCAACGGCAAGAGAGAAAGAGTCGCGTTCTCTCTTTCTCGGGCTTACACAAAACCTCCTCTGTCCTACATAACTCGCGGTCTACACGCACGAGTTGTTCTCTGTATTCTTTTTATTTTTTCTTTTATCTTTTTTTCTTCTTCTTCATCGTAATTGCTGTAGCGCACATGCGCACTCGCCGTATAAGCCTTTTGACAGGAATATTTACGCGATCGAGGATTTTCTCATTCTATTTCAATGTTTTGCATTGATGCTCTTTACTTATTTTCTACACGAGTATCGTGGATTTATTATATATGGTATATATATGAACAAATCCACAGAACCTTTAATTTTGGGGAAGCGGGTAATATAGTAGTAAATAAGCAGACTTAGCAACATTATAACAACGGTTTCTGGTAGAAAAAGTAATTCGATGAAGGGTCCTTATCATTTTTTTAAAGCTGTTTTCATTAGCTTTTTGTTAGAGGCTTCATAAAGTTGCATTTTTGCAAATTTGACGATGGAAGTAGTACTCATCTTCTATTTTTTAAGCTTATAGAAATTATAATTCTTCACCAAATGTTACAGAAATTTTTTTTGACAACCTACACCATCTACCCTATTAAACTAAAAGTGTTAGAATAGTGTGCCTTCATGATACAGAAAAATAAAAATCGCAACTCTTGAGGAAGTCAGTTTTTGTAAATTTAGGAAATTTTAGAATTTTGATATTATACAAAGATAAGTTTTGTTTATAGCTATTGTGACTAATATTGCTTTTTTCGATTTGCAATAAGGATTCTTATTCTTTTTTGTGCTTAGCTGTGCCTCTTTTTCTTTACTAGCAATTCTACCTTAAACTTTTCAAAATCTCGGGCCCCTAGTCTTCCAAATTTTCATTTTCGCATGGCACACTCGACATTCACAAAAAAAGCATATATAAACTATATCTCTTTACTTTTTAGTAGATTATTGAGTCATCTACGTAAAACCTCAATTGAATTTTTTGTTAATTTAGATAATATAAGCTGTATAAAAGTATAAAATTTTATACCTTTGAACTGAAGTCCAAATTGACTATACGAAATAGGTTATTTCAACAGAAAAGCTAATATAAATACGCACACACACACACACACACACACACACACACACACACACACACACACACACACACACACACATATCATTCAGTCAAGTAGTTTGTTTACCATTAAAGAGAAGTATGCGAAAAGAAAATTATTTATCATGTAATGAATGTTTCAAATAATTTGCCATGTACTCATTACCAATTGAAACCTTCAAGTTGGAAGATTTATGGAGCAAAAAATGAAATTCCTGTTACAAGTACTCAAACAAAAAAAACCATTGTTACTAGGAAAAGAAAATTACAGTACTGTAACGGCACTTGAAAACATCCTTTTATATGAAAAATTGTTGTTAGATATTTTAATTTTTGTTAAATAAGAGACTTAATTATGTTGTTATATTCATAAATTATAGAATAAAAAATGTTCTGTTTATTTACGAAGTGATTTTTTATAATTTACCCTATGATACCCCTCATTAATATTTTAATCGTTAATTTCTTAGATAAGTCTTTAAAAGAAATAGGGGCCCTCATATTTTCCTACTATTTAACCTCTAAAGAAGTAGAAATCTCTATTAAAATCAATGTGCCTCCCAAAAAAAAAAAAAAAAATTTTTCAAATGAAAATCAAAGGTTCCGTGGATTTGCTCATATACGGACCACGGATAAAGAAACTCTTATTTCCTATAAGAAGGCAATGTCTTGGAATTTTACCAGACACATTTGAATAAATAATATTAGGTTATAGACTAAAAAGTCTCGAATAATATATAAGCAAAATGGATAAAATATACGAATTCTATGGTACAACGAGTGTCAAATACAAGTGTTCATGATTCATTGTTAGCTCGTACCATCGTAATAATTTTAATACGATCTATAGGATTTTTTATTAGTATTTGAATTTTAATTGACCCACGCCAGGGCACATTTCTTTCTCCTACGTATGTTAATTTGCTATTAGAAAGTAATTAAAAATTATTTTCTAAAGTTGTGCAGGACTTTATGTTTGCATTATTGTCTAATTGTTTTTCCATGTTAAATTAAACGTTACAGAAGACAAAATTCGGTGATACACGTTTACTCTTATTTAGACTAGAATATCGTATACCGAGAACAAATGTACTGTTGGACTTTGCCGAACGACGTAAGCAATAAAATGTTTGAATATGATGCATTGACAAGAGGGAAAAAACGCACGCGTAAATCGATTGAGACGATGCTCCGCGCTTGTGTTGTGATCGAGATGATAGAGCTTATTCGATTGCGCTCGAGTACATGATTTCACATACCCAACATTTTTTTCCTTATTTTCTCGAACAATCGAGCCAACCAAAGTTCTTTTTTCAAAATAATTATATTTTTCGTGTGTGCACGAAAAGTGATTGGTATTATTCTTAAGAATTTCCAGTGGAACGATCGGACTTGTATATACATATATATTCTAAAAATAAAGTTATATACGTTCCGTGGGTGATGGGTGAGTCATGTTCTTACCACCGAGACTCTCGACGGACAGAAAGATCTTTTAATCATAAGCGTATACAGCACGGCTAAGTAAACTTAATGTACAAAAATTGGCGCAACGATCTCGTGGAGGGAAACCGAGTTCCCGCTACGCGTGCGTTTACTTTAACAAGATTTATTTACTTTTACAACTTGCAAACATTCTAAGTGCTTGTTTTAATAATAATTTTGAATCCACTTTCCCGCCTGTCATATTGTTGTTTATTTGTTAATCTTTCTGTATCTTATCGATTTCACTATTGATCTTATTATCTAGCGTTGGTTCGTTGACCATTAGATCTATAAATATTGCGACACTTTGTTTACTTGGAAAATATTGAGTTTTTTTATTTTTTTTAACTAAACCTAGTTAAATTAAACTTTTGATTATTAAATTACCATTTGCACTTTGAACAAGTTAACATTCGGATAATGGTTAAAAAAATTCGATTAAATCGATTAAATAACATTAAACGAAAGTTACTTTTGTGAATGGCTACTAATAATTATACTCGATAATACTATAAAAACTTTTTTCGTATATGTTTGAGCGTTGAATCATCATTCGTTACATTCAAGAGGGAAATTTGGAAAAAAAAGAATCGTACGAGAATCCAAGGCAAACGCTCTAAACGCTTTACGTACGCGTGAAACTGCGGCGGCACACCTGTTGAACATTCCTGCACGAACGCTGCCACCGTCGTCGCGCGAAGAATTAACTTTGTACGCGCCGCGAATATCTGCGAGACTCCACTTTTTATTTGCCCTTTTTTTTAACGAGTAACGTATACCTCATTGTCTTCTGTATTATTGAACTGGTTTTTACATCGGTAACGAGGGATTATCTACGTACGTCGGTTCATCGAATTGCTCGGTAATCATTTTTGACACGACAAAAAATTAAACGTAATTATAAACATCAATGAGATGTATTAGTATATCGAGATTATGCGTTTTGTTAAAATAATATTTCAACTCTGGTAAAACGTCTCTATTTTTCACAAACTTTCTTCACTTTCATACAGAAACGCACAGTAGCGAATACATCGAATTAAACGATTCCAGATGTTCCTCAAAGGAAGGGGATATCTAATCTTAATTACACATCAATTTATTTAATATTGTACACTTTTTTAGCAATAATGTATTTATATACGGTTGGAAAATTTCGGTTATAACAAGTATCAATCAGTTATGTAAAAAAATTATGGTCAAACTTATACTCTTCGGCGCTTAGAGGAATAGCGAGGAATAAAAATTTAGCTGAAATGGCAAAAGTGAGCACAGGGGGCTCGTACGTTTTTCCGAGTCAGAAACTATGTCGCCTCGAGGCGCATGTGACGTAATCCTCGGCGAGTCGCGCGGCCAGCAGCTGACTAATCGGCGAAATGGCCCAAGCGAACGAATCGCCGTTAGGACGAGCTAACGTTTAGCGGATACGTGATCTCGTTCCCGCGAGCCTCGAGATCTTAAGATATAACTCACTTTATTGTCTTTTACATCTTGCGATACGAGTTTTTACAGACTTACGTTTAAAAATATTACTCCACTTTTTTGTCTATTTTATCCGAAAAGTTCGGTAACCAAACATTGATATTTTCAAAAATCATTAAAAAAATTACTTTTGAATATTCTGTTTAAAGATATCTAAATGAATTCGTTAACAAAACGTTCGCTCAAATTTTAAGAAGCATTAATCCTATTTTTATGGAAGTAATAACATTTTTTTGACAATTTCGTGCAATCTATGATTTAAAATATGTAAATCACAATACGTAAATATAAATTTTTAAATAGTTTTCGGGGATGGCTATAATTATGTTTTCATTATATGTATATACATATATATATATATATATATATATATATATATAATATAATGAAATTATCAAAATATGTTATTAATTTAAAAAAAAAAAGTATGTAATGCTTCTTAAAATTTGAACAATCGTTTTGTTAACGAATCCATTTAGATATCTTTAAACAGAATATGCAAAAGTAATTTTTTTAATATTCTTTGAAAATATGAACTTTTCGGATAAAGTGGAAAAAAAAGTGGAGTACCTTTTTTAAACGCAAGTTTGTAAAACCCGTATTGCAAGATGTAAACGACAATATATATATATAAACGCTTTATCGTTTTCACCAATTATCAGAAAAAATGACTATTTTTGTAATGTTGACAGGCTTTATCATTGCAAAGCGAAAAATGATTTATTTATTACGATAATTATTTTCATCAATCTGTATCAATTATTCAGACTAATCAGTTGCGATAGCACACGTTTATTATTGCTATAGTAAAAATAATTTATTATGATTTTCATGAATAGATTATGACGATTTAATAGACCCTAGAATCACGTAAAGAGCCATTCTGTTCAAATTCGAAAGACGTAATGGTTGATGGTAAAAAATGACACGTCAAAAAGTTGAAAGAAAGAAAAGGTCGATTTATCCTCGATAAATGAACAGACCAATTTTCTCGGGGGAAAAATAATAATCATCGAGTGCAACGACGCGTCAGAATCTCTCGAAACAATACCAATGGAATTTGCCCACAGCGAAGCGGAAATTAAGGCTACGCTTGCGTCGAAAAGACGAGGATCTCAGGAATGTTATCTGCACGGTGCAGCTGCAACACCTCCCCAAGAAAAGATAACAATCCCAGAGTAGGGGGCTAAGAGAGAGAAACATTAGCATCCTTTGTCGGAGCCTCCGAGCTTATATATAGCGCCTCGTTTGTCTCGCATACATTAATAAATACATGAGCGCTCGCGCGCGAATCAAGGACGGGTAAGGTCTCAAAATAGCCGTCCGCTTTATCAATGCAAATACAAAGCGCAACCCGTAACGATTGACGCGTGAAAATCCACCGCGAATTCCTTAAGATGAGAAATGAGCTCGGTTATAGGTTAACTTTGATATGGTTTTTAACTTTAACAGATTTATATGAAACCCTCGTTGTCGTCGTCGTTGTCTCACTCTTTCGTTCTCTCCTCCTCTCCTTCTCCCCTTCTCCCCCTTCTCTCCTTCTCTCTTTCCCTTTTTTCGTTGTACTCGCACATATATTTTTAATGTTCGAGTCAAGAGATATTTATGTACAAATGGTCTGTATCTCAAAAGGTACTTTAAAAGACCAGTGATACATTTATTAACTGAACAATACCAATCATTATTCATCAATTTTAGTTAAATCTTAAGAAAAACTAACTTTTCTTCAAGGTATAAAATACTTGAATTGTTGAGTATACTAAAAAAAGTATTACTTAATTAAAAAGTAAAAAATTCATCCAATGTTCGAGTGGTATAATAATTATTAAGTTTGAAATAAAATTATGTTCCAGAATGTTATGCGTTTACGCATTTTATATTGGCACTGTCGTAACTATCGTCAAGAGCCTTCGGCGATGAATGAATAAAACAAAACGGCGCGACCGAATTTTACGTAAGATCGGTTAATTTTATATAAATAAGTTACTTCTTGTTGGCTGAATAAATTTCTATTTAGGGATTAATAAAGTGGAATTTCTCGAGTCAAAGCAAATTAATACGTTTCCGGCAATATATTATCGCGTAATTAACTCATTATCTCCTTGGAACTTGAAAATGAGAATTCATATGTCGTCACAAACGCGTTGCTTTATCTTCGATAAAACCTTATTGAAAATTCCGATAATAATTTTTCCACATTTCTTTTTATAAACATAAAAGATAATCAACTTTTAAAAATTTGAATTTTTGGAAAAATCACGAATTATATCGATTTTATCGTGCAGATAATCAAATCGTTTTCACATTTTTTTATATTTTTCTACAGACGAAGGTTTGCACTTTACACTAAGAAAAACTAGTATTAATTACAAAATACTGAAATTTCAGTTTTTTGTTCTTGGATGGATATAACGTTTATATATAATAGTACTGAACATTGAATGTATTTAAAAATGTATAACATCTGTAAAATAGTAATTTTGAATTAAAATACAACATTACAAAAATAGGATCCTTGTTAAATGCAAACCAGTAAAGTCACTAATGAGAAAAAAAATGGTCAAGCGGTTTGTATAATCTACCAAAGCTTGAATGACACGAGGCGCCAGGGGTACAACACGCGTCAATGAAAAAAGAGATTTATGATCGATCGCTGCGCATTGGTATAATGTAACCAAAAAAAACCGGGTCACGTGATTAAAAGCCCGCTAATGGGCCTCCGATCTTATGTAATTAGTGGTTGACGTCATCGCGACGTCTCTTTTTCTATTTGCGTTGCGGTTTCTCCCCCCGCTTCCATTTTTTTCAACCGCCGTTTTTCCGGCTGCGGCGCTCTGTTTACCAATCGAGTCGGTACCTGAAATCTATATATCTATTATATATAATATATATATAATATAATTGCAATTATCAAATATGTTATTAATTTAAAAAAAAAAAGGTATGTAATGCTTACTTAAATTTGAACCATCGTTTTGTTAACGCATCCATTTTAGCTTATCTTTTAAACAGACTATGCAAAGTACTTTTGTTAATATTCTTTGAAAATATGAACTTTTCGGATAAAGTGGAAAAAAAAGTGGAGTACCTTTTTTAAACGCAAGTTTGTAAAACCCGTATTGCAAGATGTAAACGACAATATATATATATAAACGCTTTATCGTTTTCACCAATTATCAGAAAAAATGACTATTTTTGTAATGTTGACAGGCTTTATCATTGCAAAGCGAAAAATGATTTATTTATTACGATAATTATTTTCATCAATCTGTATCAATTATTCAGACTAATCAGTTTGCGATAGCACACGTTTATTATTGCTATAGTAAAAATAATTTATTATGATTTTCATGAATAGATTATGACGATTTAATAGACCCTAGAATCACGTAAAGAGCCATTCTGTTCAAATTCGAAAGACGTAATGGTTGATGGTAAAAAATGACACGTCAAAAAGTTGAAAGAAAGAAAAGGTCGATTTATCCTCGATAAATGAACAGACCAATTTTCTCGGGGGAAAAATAATAATCATCGAGTGCAACGACGCGTCAGAATCTCTCGAAACAATACCAATGGAATTTGCCCACAGCGAAGCGGAAATTAAGGCTACGCTTGCGTCGAAAAGACGAGGATCTCAGGAATGTTATCTGCACGGTGCAGCTGCAACACCTCCCCAAGAAAAGATAACAATCCCAGAGTAGGGGGCTAAGAGAGAGAAACATTAGCATCCTTTGTCGGAGCCTCCGAGCTTATATATAGCGCCTCGTTTGTCTCGCATACATTAATAAATACATGAGCGCTCGCGCGCGAATCAAGGACGGGTAAGGTCTCAAAATAGCCGTCCGCTTTTATCAATGCAAATACAAAGCGCAACCCGTAACGATTGACGCGTGAAAATCCACCGCGAATTCCTTAAGATGAGAAATGAGCTCGGTTATAGGTTAACTTTGATATGGTTTTTAACTTTAACAGATTTATATGAAACCCTCGTTGTCGTCGTCGTTGTCTCACTCTTTCGTTCTCTCCTCCTCTCCTTCTCCCCTTCTCCCCCTTCTCTCCTTCTCTCTTTCCCTTTTTTCGTTGTACTCGCACATATATTTTTAATGTTCGAGTCAAGAGATATTTATGTACAAATGGTCTGTATCTCAAAAGGTACTTTAAAAGACCAGTGATACATTTATTAACTGAACAATACCAATCATTATTCATCAATTTTAGTTAAATCTTAAGAAAAACTAACTTTTCTTCAAGGTATAAAATACTTGAATTGTTGAGTATACTAAAAAAAGTATTACTTAATTAAAAAGTAAAAAATTCATCCAATGTTCGAGTGGTATAATAATTATTAAGTTTGAAATAAAATTATGTTCCAGAATGTTATGCGTTTACGCATTTTATATTGGCACTGTCGTAACTATCGTCAAGAGCCTTCGGCGATGAATGAATAAAACAAAACGGCGCGACCGAATTTTACGTAAGATCGGTTAATTTTATATAAATAAGTTACTTCTTGTTGGCTGAATAAATTTCTATTTAGGGATTAATAAAGTGGAATTTCTCGAGTCAAAGCAAATTAATACGTTTCCGGCAATATATTATCGCGTAATTAACTCATTATCTCCTTGGAACTTGAAAATGAGAATTCATATGTCGTCACAAACGCGTTGCTTTATCTTCGATAAAACCTTATTGAAAATTCCGATAATAATTTTTCCACATTTCTTTTTATAAACATAAAAGATAATCAACTTTTAAAAATTTGAATTTTTGGAAAAATCACGAATTATATCGATTTTATCGTGCAGATAATCAAATCGTTTTCACATTTTTTTATATTTTTCTACAGACGAAGGTTTGCACTTTACACTAAGAAAAACTAGTATTAATTACAAAATACTGAAATTTCAGTTTTTTGTTCTTGGATGGATATAACGTTTATATATAATAGTACTGAACATTGAATGTATTTAAAAATGTATAACATCTGTAAAAATAGTAATTTTGAATTAAAATACAACATTACAAAAATAGGATCCTTGTTAAATGCAAACCAGTAAAGTCACTAATGAGAAAAAAATGGTCAAGCGGTTTGTATAATCTACCAAAGCTTGAATGACACGAGGCGCCAGGGGTACAACACGCGTCAATGAAAAAAGAGATTTATGATCGATCGCTGCGCATTGGTATAATGTAACCAAAAAAAACCGGTCACGTGATTAAAAGCCCGCTAATGGGCCTCCGATCTTATGTAATTAGTGGTTGACGTCATCGCGACGTCTCTTTTTCTATTTGCGTTGCGGTTTCTCCCCCCGCTTCCATTTTTTTTCAACCGCCGTTTTTCCGGCTGCGGCGCTCTGTTTACCAATCGAGTCGGTACCTGAAATCTCTAGTCGAGCTTTCGCGTCCCTGTGAAGCTTTCGCATGTCGACCTTTGCCCCGAGATTCACGTAAGTCGCGAGTCTAATTGGTTTTTATTTCAATTTATTATTCTTTTCTATTGTACGCGTTTTTAAAATACCTTTATTACAAATACTCTCTAATTCTAGAATTATCATTATTGATTTAATATAGTGTTTACGACAATTATAATAATTTATTAAAACTATTTTCTTTAAAATAATGAATGAATTTTGTGGTAAAAGGAACTTGTACTTAACGGGGTGCCATAGTCAATATTTATCCTCCCTACCTTACCGGCAATCGCGATTATTAGTAATAAATTTGTAAATAAAACAGTATGTGAAAAAATAAGAGAAGAGGCGCCTTCGTTTATTAATAATCTAACTGTGTGCCGAAATTCAGATTAAAATTATATTGCGTTTTTGAGAAAAGTCTTACCAAAAATGTGAACCTAACCTCAACGAGGTGAAAAGATTTGATATTTTTGGTAAGACTTTTCTCGAAAACGCAGTAATATTTTAATCTAAAATTCAGCACACAGTTAGATTGTCAAATAAACGAAGGCGCCCCTTCTCTTATTTTTTCACATACTGTTCTACTTTTTTATTAATTAATTATCAAAAATTGAGTATGGAACCCCCTTAAAGTTTACAATTGCTACTCGTAGAATAAAGCAACTTGTATCATAAAATATTATTACTTTCTTTCCAAGGTCGAACCTGACGAGACTTGATACCGTTTAAATTTCATATTTTGTTTTTAAATTATCTTAATAAATAATATATTTATTGTGAACTATTATAATTAATAATAGAAAATAATTTGGCTATTTTTGTCATGTCCAAATTTATTATTTAAAATTTGTAATTATATAGTATATTTAATATAAAAAATGTACGTTTGTTATTTATTAATAATAATAAATAAAATTAACACTGTATCAAAAATATTATTCCAAAATTTAGAAACCATATAAAATAGATTAAACTAAAATTGTCACTATAAAACTAAATAGTAATTTAACACCTAGTATTAAAATTTAAAATCATTTTTCTTACACTGTAACTTCTTTTAGTAAAATTATAAATAAGATTATTATATAATTTATTTATTAAATGACCGAAAACATGCAACGAGTAGATACACAAATATAAATACAGCGACGAATGTGTATACTTTTACGCATATAAATTTGAATACCCGGCATCGTTTGATATATTTACTAGAGACTTTTTTTGATGCCTCGATTCTTTGTTGTATTTATATACACGTTTTATTTGTGTTTACACGAACAAGTTTTGATTGAAAATGTAAAATCACGACTTTAACAAGAATTTATTATTGGTCTAAATATAGAGCTGATGTTGTTTAATTTAATTAGGTCTGGTGATATCAATTTTTTTTGTTCCGATAATCAACCAAGCCATTCTATCTCGAACTTTTGGAGGATGCTCACACCGATAAATTAATAAAATGTAACGATGTTGCAAATATCGAGAAATTTCTGTTTTTAAGGTAGTGCTTATTAAATTACACCTTATCAGAATCAATTACATTTCGAAGAAATCCGTTTAAACCATGTTACAACACAAATATGAACAAAGTTAAATAGTTTCTAAAGTAATAAGGAAATCGATTGTGTCTACAGTTTTAAAACAAACTACAATATGATAATTTCTATTTGTTACGTATTTAACAAAAATTATATAAATATTCATAAAATTAAAAGCAAGATTATTTAATAGGACGTTGAATAGTGCTGGTATTTTCTATACGAAAAAACTAAAGGTTTTGAACATGTATATGACTTTGACAAGTCAAATTAATCCAAAGTAACATTTATCTCTATCTTTTCATTTCGATTTCCGTATAGGATATCGGTAAAGTGAATCTTATCCAAATATCATCCCAGGAATCGATTGCACAACAAAACTCAATGGGAATCACCGATCGACAAGCCATTAATCATTTATTCAAGACCAAGATAACTCCTTCTCTTTCTTATATCGACGTCAAGATTTTTCGTGTTAATTACTAGATCATGAGAACGAGCTAAAAATACGCGCTAATTGCCATCCGTTCAATTTTTCCAAAGTACCTATTGATTGGTAAGGTTACAAATTTAAGATTTAAGATCAAACTGAAAACGGGATTACGCGTCATTGGCCGAGTGTTTAAAAATACATTGGTTTTGGGTATTTCCACCTTAATTTTAGAAAATCGAAAGACACGTTTTCTTTGATACTTTCGAGAATTGGGAGTCAAATAAACTCTAGAAACGTTCTTAAAGCAGAAATAAACGGTTAACACTGAAATCGTTAAACGGTAGTCACTAACTAGCCAAATAATCGTTTTTAACTCTGACCTCAAAATGTCTGTTATTGAGTTTTAACTATCCTCGTAAGTTGGAATACCCAGAATTTTTAATACGTTACCGATAAGGACTCTAAAGTCAATTTCATTCAATGATTCGTGGTAAGAATTTTTATGACTGTGCTTAACCAACTTATGGCGAACTTTAACAAAATAAATGATACTTAGTATAAGTATTAAAAACACATTTGAATTTGAAATGTTGGCTTGTCTCGCAATATAAAGTAGCCACGTGGAAGAATACAGCGACAGCTCGATTATTTAAATAATAGTTTTACGTTACTTTAACAAGAGTAAATAACTCTTTCATTTGCAAGGGAAAACCAGAACGTTAAAATTTCGCAAAAGCGGTCAAGCAACTCTTTGCGCGATTGAATCATCCAATCGGTTAACTCGAGAATGGACCACCTGGCGCGTCGATTCGCACGCGCCACTCATCTCCCCCTTCTTTGTTTATGGATACATATATAGAGAATATATGTATAATCCGAGAATATACGTTTAATAACCATATCTATTTTTTGGGGGGGGAGGGCAACTTTTTGTTTACAGAGTTAGAGCTGTTGTTTACGTTCTCCTTATACTCCTCTCAGCACTTGGTTATGGGAGGTTATGTTTGATAAATGGGTTCGCGGTTTTGCGCGCATACGCCGATTAATTGAATTATTTTTAGCCAGTTTCGACTGCATCTTGTTTGTCTGGCATGCATATGGTGCGAAAGAAAAATACAATTATGGTATTTGTTTAACAAATAAGTGCTGCAAAAAATGTACAAATATTATCTTTATCTTTTCTTTGATAATTTGTTTATCAAATTTGAGTTAACAAAATTCACCATTTTGCGAATACTTAAAATCACAATTTTACTGTAGGAAGAGCCAGAAAGGTCGTTGTACATTTTACTTTTTGTAAACTAAAATGAATAAAAAGAAATGGTTTTGTGGAAGTAAAATTAAGGCAAAAGAGTTAGAAGATTCGTACATAAACACAAGAAAAAGTTGTTATTTACTACATAAATTACGCAAAAATGGCTTATCGAATAGCACACCTTGGACAGACGATAATTAGCAATTTAACGGCGCTCAACATTCATTTGATTAAAGATAAACCGACACCGTCCACACTCAGTCATTTCCCATGCGGATGAAAGACATTTCTTATCTTACAGACATTTTTATCCTCTCGTGATAAACTCGTATTGGTATCACGTTTACGTTTTTTTTTCGTCCCCGATGGACATTGTTTCTCTCACCTTTGTTCTGTCTTATCGAGGGCGATTCGTCAATTACGCATTGGTCTATTTTGTCTGGTTCATCGGTGCCGATGCATAAAACTACGATGCAGCAACCTCTCGTCTGGCGGGTTCTATATTTAGTCGTGCGATTATAATTCGTCTCGTGCGTCGCTCTTCTTGATCTCGCCAATCAAAGGGTTGACCGGCAGACGCCAAAAAGAAGGATAAGTACGCTCTCAGACGTCGGTTTCATCTTCGTGCAAATTTGGATTTCGAGAAGGGGCCCGCCAAGTTTATTTTCGCAGATGCGTTTTGGAAAATTCGAGACCTGCACGACGGTTTAACCCATTAACGGCTAAGCGTACGTTTCACAGTCGATTGATTTTTCATTTGTAAAATACGTAAAATCTAAATAAAAGGAAAAAATATTCTTAAGTAGAAAAAAATACGCTCTTTCCAATTCTGATCTCAGATTTGAAAACATTCTCACCAAAAATTGTGGCCGCATAAATATGCCGAAAAAATTCAAGCATCGACTGTGCGGTCTTCATACTCCAACAAGAAGCCCCAGAGCCAAACAATCGTTTTTACGAAAGTTATACGTCATTAAAGCAAAGATTTATTTGAATCCCTATCTATTGTATATTGTATCACATTTTCACATCACAAAATATATTTAGCGATGGAGTATGATCCGTGTACTAAACGTATGATGTTATCCGTGTAACCATCAATTTATTCTTAGACATAATCTAGTAATATTTAATTTTTGGTGAATATTTTTTCAAATCTAGCTTCAGTTTTAAAACTATATTTTCCTTTTACATGTCCGTTAGGCTGTCAATGGGTTAAATAAATCCAGAGCGTGTCGCAAAGGAAATACGCGAGTAAGACCATGTTTATAACAAGTCGCGATCTAACATTCTCATCTCCAGATAGTTATTATACTTCTTTAGCATAAATTAAATAACAATAATGGATAGGCATTCTAGTAGAGATCGTACATAATAAAACATTGAATAGTGGTAAACTTATATTGCGCTAATGGTCTCGAAAACTTTACTCAATTTAATTTTAAATTTAGATTAATTACACAAGAACGTAAAGTTACTAATTAGACGTAAAATATCACGATCGAGGCGTGCACGAACCAAGGTTCAAATCTCTGGGAAAGTCGCGAGTTTTTCTGTCGCTCGTCAGAAGAGATTTACAGATCGCACACCTGTGCTCGCGAAGAGAAAAGACCTCACCTGTTGGGAGAGCAAGCCCAACCGGTCCTCGATCTTTAGACTTTTTCTTTACGGGATCACCCGTATCGCCCGTCCCTCTCTCGTGTCCTTCGAGCATGTATAACAAACGCTTGTAATTCTCTTTGAATTAAGTTCTTTGATTCTGATCTTTAAGATGACTATTATACGGTCCTAACATTTCGATTCCTAACGTCATAAATTCAACTTTTATTTTCTTCTGACTCTTTAGAAAATCTTTATTTTTCAAAGCAGATCAATTTGTAAATCAAGTGGTTAAAAATTAGACTGATTTAAAATTTAAACAAATCTTCAAAAAATCACTATTAATTTCTACAAAAGATGTTTAAAAATTGTTTATATAACTGTACTATCAACTCAATGTAGATTTTGATTGCATTAACAAATTCGTATAAATAGATAGCTGTAGCGCTTGAACATTTAATATTTAAATATGAATTTTTTTATCAGCAACTTCGTCAATCTGAACTTTTAATTTATCAGAATTATAAATCTCGGACATTAATCAAGCAAACCTGTAACCCATAATGGATATTATTATTTGTTTGTCCGCTAAGAAAAAATGATATTTCAACTTAAAATAATAAAGTATATTAGAAAATATCCGATATTATGCCGAATATTATACAACAAAAACTCTACATATCTGAAGTCTGAATAATTATAAAATTATAGTTTATGTTTGATTTAAATTCACTTATGACATATTTTTTATTATTAAATTTAAACAGATACAGACAATAAATAAAAATTAGATGTGCGGTAAATGACGTCACTTTATTGTATGACGTCAGAACAGAAATTAACTACATACTATGCAAGGAAAAAGTATTTTATCTCTAACTTTTAAGAAATAAAATTCACAAATTGATTCAACAATTCCATCGGGTTATTTGATGACAAATTTAAAATATTATACCAAAAATTCTTACTAAATGCACACAAATAAGAATGACGTTTTTAATAAGGTATATACATTGATGTTTTTTAATTTTTTTATCATCAATGCACACTTTCAAATTTTTTAAAAATTTAAATTTAAACTTTGTATTTAAAGAAACAAAATTAACAGAATAAAATAATGTAGTAAATATAATGTAGAGCTTTACTATAACGTTACACGTTACTGAAAATAAAGTAAAAATAAATGAGAAAAATGGTTGTTATTGGTTGATAATAGCCGGTTTTGACGTTAAAAAATCACTAACACCAGAAGAACCGACGGTATTCGAGAATACTCGATTCGTCCTAAAATACGATCGAATGGAATTCCCCATGAAATTGCATCACGCGAACCGGCGAGGAAATTACAAGAGCCGAAACAATACGCGTCCCGATTGCCTTAATTATACAATGCTGAAAGGTGCACCTGCGAGTAAACTTTTTCTGGGAATCAGGGAGCGGCTAAAAATAAGAACCCACCCGGGAACTTTGGAGGGTGATACAACCAAGAGTCTCAGTTAATGAAGTTGTCGAGGAGGTGATTACAGGTGGGGGCCCCTGCTGTGTGTGTGGTCCTGCGCTGGACGGGAGCTGCTTTACATCCGTGTATTTTGTTCTGTCTTAATCGAGGGCGATTCGTCAATTACGCATTG
The DNA here is from genome assembly GCA_026168455.1 of Theocolax elegans. Lineage (NCBI taxonomy): Eukaryota > Metazoa > Arthropoda > Insecta > Hymenoptera > Cerocephalidae > Theocolax > Theocolax elegans. Next base: position 61,698,269 of record CM047427.1, read on the forward strand.
GTCTATTTTGTCTGGTCATCGGTGCCGATGCATAAAACTACGATGCAGCAAACCTCTCGTCTGGCGGGTTCTATATTTAGTCGTGCGATTATAATTCGTCTCGTGCGGTCGCTCTCTTGACTCTCGCCAATCAAAGGGTTGACCGGCAGACGCCAAAAAGAAGGATAAGTACGCTCTCAGACGTCGGTTTCATCTTCGTGCAAATTTGGATTTCGAGAAGGGGCCCGCCAAGTTTATTTTCGCAGATGCGTTTTGGAAAATTCGAGACCTGCACGACGGTTTAACCCATTAACGGCTAAGCGTACGTTTCACAGTCGATTGATTTTTCATTTGTAAAATACGTAAAATCTAAATAAAAGGAAAAAAATATTCTTAAGTAGAAAAAAATACGCTCTTTCCAATTCTGATCTCAGATTTGAAAACATTCTCACCAAAAATTGTGGCCGCATAAATATGCCGAAAAAATTCAAGCATCGACTGTGCGGTCTTCATACTCCAACAAGAAGCCCCAGAGCCAAACAATCGTTTTTACGAAAGTTATACGTCATTAAAGCAAAGATTTATTTGAATCCCTATCTATTGTATATTGTATCACATTTTCACATCACAAAATATATTTAGCGATGGAGTATGATCCGTGTACTAAACGTATGATGTTATCCGTGTAACCATCAATTTATTCTTAGACATAATCTAGTAATATTTAATTTTTGGTGAATATTTTTTCAAATCTAGCTTCAGTTTTAAAACTATATTTTCCTTTTACATGTCCGTTAGGCTGTCAATGGGTTAAATAAATCCAGAGCGTGTCGCAAAGGAAATACGCGAGTAAGACCATGTTTATAACAAGTCGCGATCTAACATTCTCATCTCCAGATAGTTATTATACTTCTTTAGCATAAATTAAATAACAATAATGGATAGGCATTCTAGTAGAGATCGTACATAATAAAACATTGAATAGTGGTAAACTTATATTGCGCTAATGGTCTCGAAAACTTTACTCAATTTAATTTTAAATTTAGATTAATTACACAAGAACGTAAAGTTACTAATTAGACGTAAAATATCACGATCGAGGCGTGCACGAACCAAGGTTCAAATCTCTGGGAAAGTCGCGAGTTTTTCTGTCGCTCGTCAGAAGAGATTTACAGATCGCACACCTGTGCTCGCGAAGAGAAAAGACCTCACCTGTTGGGAGAGCAAGCCCAACCGGTCCTCGATCTTTAGACTTTTTCTTTACGGGATCACCCGTATCGCCCGTCCCTCTCTCGTGTCCTTCGAGCATGTATAACAAACGCTTGTAATTCTCTTTGAATTAAGTTCTTTGATTCTGATCTTTAAGATGACTATTATACGGTCCTAACATTTCGATTCCTAACGTCATAAATTCAACTTTTATTTTCTTCTGACTCTTTAGAAAATCTTTATTTTTCAAAGCAGATCAATTTGTAAATCAAGTGGTTAAAAATTAGACTGATTTAAAATTTAAACAAATCTTCAAAAAATCACTATTAATTTCTACAAAAGATGTTTAAAAATTGTTTATATAACTGTACTATCAACTCAATGTAGATTTTGATTGCATTAACAAATTCGTATAAATAGATAGCTGTAGCGCTTGAACATTTAATATTTAAATATGAATTTTTTTATCAGCAACTTCGTCAATCTGAACTTTTAATTTATCAGAATTATAAATCTCGGACATTAATCAAGCAAACCTGTAACCCATAATGGATATTATTATTTGTTTGTCCGCTAAGAAAAAATGATATTTCAACTTAAAATAATAAAGTATATTAGAAAATATCCGATATTATGCCGAATATTATACAACAAAAACTCTACATATCTGAAGTCTGAATAATTATAAAATTATAGTTTATGTTTGATTTAAATTCACTTATGACATATTTTTTATTATTAAATTTAAACAGATACAGACAATAAATAAAAATTAGATGTGCGGTAAATGACGTCACTTTATTGTATGACGTCAGAACAGAAATTAACTACATACTATGCAAGGAAAAAGTATTTTATCTCTAACTTTTAAGAAATAAAATTCACAAATTGATTCAACAATTCCATCGGGTTATTTGATGACAAATTTAAAATATTATACCAAAAATTCTTACTAAATGCACACAAATAAGAATGACGTTTTTAATAAGGTATATACATTGATGTTTTTTAATTTTTTTATCATCAATGCACACTTTCAAATTTTTTAAAAATTTAAATTTAAACTTTGTATTTAAAGAAACAAAATTAACAGAATAAAATAATGTAGTAAATATAATGTAGAGCTTTACTATAACGTTACACGTTACTGAAAATAAAGTAAAAATAAATGAGAAAAATGGTTGTTATTGGTTGATAATAGCCGGTTTTGACGTTAAAAAATCACTAACACCAGAAGAACCGACGGTATTCGAGAATACTCGATTCGTCCTAAAATACGATCGAATGGAATTCCCCATGAAATTGCATCACGCGAACCGGCGAGGAAATTACAAGAGCCGAAACAATACGCGTCCCGATTGCCTTAATTATACAATGCTGAAAGGTGCACCTGCGAGTAAACTTTTTCTGGGAATCAGGGAGCGGCTAAAAATAAGAACCCACCCGGGAACTTTGGAGGGTGATACAACCAAGAGTCTCAGTTAATGAAGTTGTCGAGGAGGTGATTACAGGTGGGGGCCCCTGCTGTGTGTGTGGTCCTGCGCTGGACGGGAGCTGCTTTACATCCGTGTATTTATTTATAGCCTTCCTTCGAGGGGCACATTTCGCCCTTTTGTCGAATCCACAAGACCTTGAATGGAACTTTCGGTTATTTCATTTTTATCATTTGGTGTAATTCAATTAGTTACTTCTTCCTCGCTGTTGGTACGACCTTTCCGATGTGGCATGTAATGATCTTTATATTTGTTACATTTAAAAGCGATAAATCAAATTTGGCTAAAGCTGACTGATCACCGATGAACTTTTGTAACGTACTATAACACCGATAAAGTTTTTGTGATCGATAAAAAGCTTCTGACGCACGGCGCCAGCCATGAAATCGCTCATTAAAACTCAGCGTGACTCCAGGAAGCGACAGCTTGTCTTGCCGTTTGTTGGAAAATAAAAAGCTCATAGACAAGTCGGTTACAGTTGTTGGTTATCACCGTTTTTCTCATTACAATCATTTCAGGGCAAACATTTTTTATTGACTACACGTGTCTCGTTGAGATCAAGAATCATGCTAATTATTTTCTTACAATATAAATATATATATTCAATTATTAAAGAATAATAATTGAATACGCTTTTTCTTTTTCACTTTCATAGCTATCGCGCAAACTCAACTTGAAAATCTTTCAATTTCGTGTTTTAATATTAATTTCTATTACTTTTTATACAACTTGAAGGAAACCAAAGAATTTTTCATTTACTTAGTGATCATTTTGAAAAGAATTTCGTTGTATTAAAATACGGGAAAACTATAAGTTTGAAGTTTAAATTATAAACGTCATTGACGCAGAAAAATATATAAAAAATGACAATTACTAAATTTTAATTAATTGTATAGCAAATCGCTAATGAAATATATTAATGATTAAATGTGTATTATTAAGCTTCAAGTCAAATAGAAACTATATAACAAGGGAAAAATAGGCGAACGGGATAAACACCTTACGCGTGCCCTGCATTTATACTTCTACAGTATTGAGACTGTCAGGAAGTTTATACCATATTTGATAAGAATGAACAAAGAAATATGGTTTTAAATCGTTTATTTGTTTGCAGATGATGCATCGCCAGGTAACGAGAGATTCGTTCGTCAAGAGCCAGTCGTTGACCAGGTCCATGTCGAGGTCGTCGAGGTCGCCGAGCAGTCCAGCCTCGAGGTGGCCAGCTTCTTCCCTGCTCTCGGTGCTGGCATGGTCTATGACGCTGCTGCTCGTCACCTCTTCCCTTGGGTTCGCCGATGCGGGCGCCCTTATGGGTCACCCGTTCAGTAAGCGCTCATTCATGGACATCCAATGCAAGGGTGTTTACGATAAGAGTCTGTTTGCGAGGCTTGACCGCATCTGCGAGGATTGCTACAACCTTTTCCGCGAGCCCCAGCTACACACTCTGTGCAGGTAAGCCCAATTTTTACCGACGGAACATTCGTCGTGCGGAACATGCGCGTGTAATGATCACTGCGTACATCTATACGATTTGAGTAAGCATACACGTTCGTGGCAAACGTTTCAAACTGACAAGATTGACTCACATTATTTCTCGTAGAATTTCCTTATATTCTATTACTTTTTATTGTATTTAATTATCCACTTTCATGGTGACCGATATAAGCACTTCTAACTTCGTGTTAACATTTTCAGATTTTATGATATTTCATCACATTCAGTGTCCTTATTACACTTTGTAAATGCCAATAATTATTAGCTACAAGATTTTGCGATTTAAAAGTTGTAATTGATCTAAAAGTTAGAGAAAAGAGCTTTAAGAGGCTAAGGTCCTTATGAACATTAGAACTGAACCAGTTATTCTTTCAACTTTCCACTGTTTTTTAGTTAGTATAATTTTCCTTTCGCATCGTCAGTTGCTTTCTACAATTAACAGCTAATGTATTGAATAATAAATGACTTTCACTCAGTCATCGCTTGTAGATTCTGTAATGTAAGCGCTCTTGTCTTTGCAATTAAAGTTCAATTTTTGTATTACTGTACGAATATTATCATAAGCAAATGTACTCAAAGCATCGAAAATGCACTTAAAAGTTTAAAGATTCGAAGGATCCTAAAACGTTTTAATTGTCATTCAAATAATAACGGGAAAAAATTTGACCCACAAATAATTTAAAATGAAAATCGGCCTTGTTCAATGCAGAAACTACCAATTTCTAATCCGATCCACATAATCTCACACTAATTCCGCTGAACCTCAAAATCGAGAGAAATAAAAGAGAAAAAAAAATAGAACACAAAGACAATCACTCATCGAACGAAAAGTCATGACAACGGTCGAAAGTCCGCGCGATCGGTACAAAAACCGACAAAGGCGTTTTCAGCAAATACGCGGAAGGAGTGAGCCACGTTCTCTCTCGCCAAACTCGGCACGCGCGTATCGAAACTGTGAGATTTCTCTTCTATTTATAGCATCCCGCAACCGCGCAACAAGTACACACGGCAGGCCGCACATCCGTTATTACCTGCGCGCGCGGCTTTACGAGAATATAATTCACCTGTTTTTATCTGCGGTAGCAGAGTTGAGATCTAAAATTATCTCTCTCTCAGGGTAGGGAGGAAAAATGCTTGGGAGATTGTGGACTTTCGAAAGGACTCCAGTCCAAAGACTTTCTGGATCCGCTATTCCTTGGTTCATTATTAGTGAAATGAAAACGACTTAGTTTTCCTTTGGATTGCGACAAATCTATTTGATATACAATAATGCCTTTCCTTTCATACGATCACATTACCTTGTCAACGATGACGAAATTTTTTTTGTTAATTATATCGATTTTAGAATACTATTTATAACTTTATAATGCACAATTTTATGCCGAGTATTCAGTCTAATCTAAGGTATAGCGCTTGACAAAATAATTTATAAATTAATGTAGTATCGTTTGGCAATAAATATCTATAATTACAGTACGAATAATTTCAGAATATTTAATAAATTTTAAAAATTATAGGTACTTTTATTCAAAAGTCCATAATTGGGTAGTTGAATAGTTTATAGCTTACACATAAACTTTCTTTTTAAGGTGATGTAAAAGCCAAATTACTATGATCTACCCTTGGGAACCCAAAAATTATATCAAAGTTGTTGAGCTACGAGTTTGAAAAACGTATAAGTACCACACAAGCAATATGCAGCAATATGCAACAAGATCATTCAATGAATACAACATTTTAGATTTTTTAAAAATAAAATATAAATTACTAATTATAATCGACATTTTTGGCGAAATAAGTCGTTACATCATTTTAGTTTACAGAAAATGAACAGGAAATTAATAAATCTGCAATTTTTGACTGTAAGGTTTGTGTTATTGCATCGAAGGTTATTATTTTCATTACATTATTTGTTTACCATAGCAGTTGATTATGCTTCATTAACTGCTGATTTGAAACAAATATTTTCATAGTTTCAATCAAGTTTACACTTTCAACATTATTAAATTGATACAGATCACGTTCTCTTAATTTCCCGACTCAAATCAAGGAAATTACATGAGATTCAAGTATTTCGCTCTTCTTCATCAAACCAGAATCAACAAAATTGTAGTAAATTGGCCTATTTCATCTTCGTTGCGATTTCTTCAAGATCCAAAATTAGGATCAGTATTTTCTAGAAAATGATGTTTCATCTGTCGGATATTTGTAAATAAATATGAATTCCTATTATTTGTTAGGAAACACGATTATTAATAATATTTTTCATCAATTTATCTTCAAATCTTAATTAACGATAAATAGATAAAAGCGGAAAATAATCGTTTATATCTGATCAATACGATCGACACGTGCGCTTGTTCACGTCTCCCGAATCTGTTCGACCAAAAATTATCAAACAAAAGAGAACGAAAGATATTATAGTTCTTATAGGATTTAAAATAAGAGCAGAATAATTCTCACGGTAGAAAACTCGTGTAACGAGGTAAGCAATGATGGATACATACATCGCAAATGGTAATGCATAAATTTTCCAAAGTACACGCCGGTCAATCAGCTTGCGTCAGCCTTTTGAAAACGTTTGTACGAGCATGCATGCACACCTGTACGTACCCTTATATTACATTTAATTATAAGCCTGGGAAGGTTAGTTGTACAAATTAAAAGAAACGTTGCACAACCGCACGTACCAAGAAAAAAGAACCGACATAAAGATTAATTGGGAGGATGAAAGAAAGAGAAAAAGAAACGAGAAGTCAATGTTGATCGGAAATTTTCAGAAAGAACTGTTTCACGTCGGACTACTTTAAGGGCTGCCTAGACGTACTGCTGCTGCAAGACGAAATGGAGTGGATCCAGACGTCCATCAAGCAACTCCACGGAGCCGATCCTGGGGTTTAGGTGCTTTTTTACTTTTGTTTTTATTATTTCCGTTCTTATTCCTTTAACATTTCTTTCACTTTTATTACTAACTATTTAGTACTTTATTTTTATTTCATTTTTAACAGTTTTAAGGTGAAGCTATACTGACATATTAGATCGCGTAACCTTAAATGTAACATCATACTGACATACTCATCATAATTATTCGGATCACAAATTTTTATTTATTCCTTTAGTTCAGTAAAGATTTATTAATATTAAATTAAAAAAAAAATTTAATAAGCAAAAAATTTGTCTTCGTATATAGAGAACCCGAGGTACTATTGTAAAAAAGCAAATATGATATTTTTAAGCTATAGATGTATAATTACGTATATAATTGTTAAATTAAAAGAAATAATTTAGCGGTGTAGCTCCTCCTTAATGTATATGCCCTTCCTTCGATGCTCCTCGTCCTACAATATTTTTCTTGCACCAATGGTTTATTTGTCGCGGATTTTGATTTAATTTTGCAAACTATAGAATTCTGACAAGCTCATCAAGATCTCGGCATTAGTTAAAGAGTTTAGGTAATTCCGTATTTATTAATTTACGATTGATTAACTTACTCTGCTTTTTTATCTTAGGTATATACTACGAATTTTTGAAGGTATATACGGAATTTCCTACGACTTTGATTTTTTATTTTTAACAAACCTCCTACTTTTTGAATTTTAGAGGTGATTTTTTAACAAAAAGAATTTGAATTTTTTCATTACTGGCACATATTTTTAGGATGTACCTGGAATGGTGATTTTTTCAGACTAACAACCCAAGGCCCAACTAATCGAACAACCTAACAACAATATCTTTGCTCTCTGCTTGAAAAATTTCGTAGCACGATAAATCAATAGCCTATTTTGGGACACTTTAAAAAAAATATTCAGTTTTTTCTTTTACTTTCAAGAAATCAATTTTGAACAATGCTATAATTTTTACCTTATGTTTGTATTTTGAAGTAGAGTATTCTTTTTATTATTCATAGCTTTTAAATTTACTAATTGTTAAAAATAAATGTAATAAATTTCAAGTCGCAGCATGCACGTAGCAAATTCAAGTAATTAATTGATATATTTTAATCATAGTTTTCTATCTAAAATGTAAAGATAAACGTAATAACCTATAATAGATTAGAAGCACTTCTTCTTTTTAAAGACACAGTTAACCTACATATTAGAGCTCGAGATGTATGGATTTTTCAATATTGTTTTTATACGGAACAATGACATGACACATCTATCAAAATTGATTACTGCCCTCGGTTTTTAAATGACTCAGCGTTGACAGTGATACAAAAGTCGATTCTCGTGCTACGAAAGAAAACGCATAATATCGTAAGAAGTTTCTAATTTGATCGATTTATTTGCCATTTCCTAACAGGCAGAACTGCTTTGGTAGCGAATACTTTACGAGCTGCATCCAAGCGCTGCTGCTTGAGGACGAGAAGGAAAAGTTCCAGGAGATAGCCGAGTACCTTGGCCGCAAGAAGTAGAGCCCCGACGAAAACGAGCGGTAAAAGAGAGCGGGAGAAGGAAGCGAGCACAAGGAGGGACGAAGGCTGAGAGAGAGAGAGAGAGAGACGAGTACTTGTATATTTAAAAAAAATCACGATAATGAGGAAGGATACGACGAGGAGACAGGTGATGGGCTACGCAACATCGAGCGGGGAAACCTTTTTTTGGGGGGTGGGGTCGGAGGGAGGGAGGGAGGGAGGGGAGGGGATAATAAAGACTTTGTGAGCGCGAATTCGCATGTCTTGTAGTGTCGACCTTTGTGGATAGAAAAGTTTTGCATTTTCTTTATTTGTACTTTTTGGTTATGTTTATTACGTAACTATCATTATTTAGTGTTTTTTTTTCGTCCGCAAAGGTTATGAAATAGGGTTTTAGCGGCTCGTAATATTGTTCGTCGAAAAGAACCACGCATAAGTGTACTTTTTTTTATCTTTCGTGTTCGAAAAATGAATCAGAATAAAAGTCTTTTTTTAAAATGTAATATTTTCCTTTTTGACAATTGAAAATACGTTTTCGCATACGAAAGATAACGAACACTAAGATTTTTTTAGGAGATGTGCTGGTGTACAGTAATCTACCTTACCGATGCTACTCTTTTAAGCATAAACATTTCTTCCATTCAAATAGAACCTCGAAAAAGTATATCAAGATTAATTTAAGCAGATTTGAAATAAGTTTCAATGGTGTGAAAAATCTCGTGAACATCTCGACAAAATGCCGCAATATGCCAAGAAAAATCTAGAAATATTGACAAACCAGAAAAAAGATATAAATACATTGAATAATATTTTTCCATGTTTCAACAAAGATGAGGTAATTTGAAGGCATCGATAAGGCAGAAATCTACTCGCATCTCCTTTATCTAAGATTGCCCTTTGTAGCGGTGACTCGATCAACCGCGTTTGCGATTTCAGTTTTTGAAATTTGGTGCGATATAAAAAAGGAGAGAGGAACGAGAGTGCGAAGACGAGTAGTAGTCACAAACATCCCATAAATACAAATTCTAGTCGATGAAAATATCTGCACGCGCGATACAATGGCCATCTGCGTGCATCGCGCGTTTCTATTAATTATTAATTATTAATTATTAATAATTATTATTATTATTAATATTATTATTAATATTATTATGAATTTATTCATTATTCTTATTATTTACCTTTACACTATTATCGTCGCTATTAATTGTGTGGATTGTATTTTATTACACTTATTGATAATGATTATTAATATTATTACCTATTAGCTACTGATGATAATACTATTATAAATACTATCGATATTGTATTAATTAATGTCAGTAAGGCGAATTGCGCGCCGACTGGATTTCGGGGCGTTCTTAAAAGACATTTTTTTATTATTTTATGAAAAATCTGTTTCTCTTTAAAATAAAAAAAAATTATTAAAAAAGATAGTGTGCTTCTTTATAGATTTTTGTTTGGTGATGGTTTTTTTATCGCGTGTTTTAAAAACCGGATTTGAAATTTGTTCGTTCAAATTTTACGGAGACCTTCTAATATTTTATTTGAGAATTCTGCTATAATATAATTATTGAAAATAATTTGTAAAATTATACGATATTATTTATTAGCTTTTACCTATTTTTTTTAGTTCTGTTATATATTTTAAGTTTATTCAGAAATGTTTTTATTGGAGATATTTATAAAAAAATTGCGTTTCTATTAGTCAGAAATCCCAATTGTCGATATTTTAAAGGAGAAGGAAACTTCAATTGACTAGTTTGCCGTTTGGAAACAACTTATTGTTTTTTAATGAATTAGTCATAGTAATTACTACAGACAAAAATTTCACAAAAATAAATTTTGATATATTAAACCCAAATAATATATAATTTTCGTAAATATCATATTAATTTTATATTCATTGAAGAGTCACTTTAGTAAATACTGCATAATAATAAAATTGTTAAATGATTTTTTTAATCATCATTTACTCAAAAAAAGTTTTTATTTGGAACAATGTCGTAGCAACATACAATTTCCCCTTTTTCATATGTTTAAAAATTCTTATACACAGAAGAATTATTAAGTTGATTACATTAATATTCTCTTTTAAAATTAACCATAAATCAAGAACTCAATTCGTAATTGTGTAACATTCATTTTATTTTTATTGTAGATAAAAATCTCAAAGGCACACAGGTACTATTAATTAATTATTAGGCTTGATTCCGACGGTAAACTAGTAAATTACACTCTTACAGTCTATTAATTAAATAAATTAATATACACTTTAATTTGATAAATTTAGAAATTTTCCCAGATGGAAATCTTCAGTAATTGGGATCTCTAACCTTCGCAAAATTTATCTCGTTTGGAAAAATACGCGCAAACGCCTTGACATTTCGCGTGGACGCATTCGCTCGTATTTATGTGTAGTATTTATTTATTTTCTCACGTCCCCCATAAATTAAGCCTACACACAAACGCAGCGAGTATTATATTAATTTACTCTTGAAACGCAAAAGAGGAACGATAGACATTGGCCCAACAAAGAGGAACGAAAAACCTTTTTGAGAAAAAAAAACGTATGCGATTAAAAAAAAGTGCGTGAAAGAGAGACGGAGAGAATAACGGACCATTCCAAAATCAGTATTGAAAAGTTGTTTCCGCGAGTGAAACGCAGAGCCCTGCATTTTGTTTTTACCCAATAGCGATATTATCCGAGGGGACATTAACGCTAGTTATTTATTTGCAGACTTGAATGAAATAAGTATAATAGGTGACTTACAAAAATTTTTTTTAACGTGTGTCCTGAGTTTAATTAAAATATGTATGCATGACGCCATTTAACGTCATCGCCATTTTCATAAAAACTGGCAAGTTTTTTCGTCGACGCACCGTCTTCAACAGCAATTCATCTTACTATTCTTATTTGTACTCGACGGCACCCAAGTTCCACAAAATTTGTTATTAAACTTGCATAACTTTTCTATCCAGTACAAAGCCTAAACTACCGATCACTAATCTTCCCAACCAACATAAAACTTACAGCCCATCCATCTCAGTCGATAAAGAAGATTCACGCCCATCCTTGACCTCCTGACCGCTCTTTTCTTTTTCGTACGTTAGTATTAAAGGCCTGCCCGTAAATACAAGAAAAAAAAAGATGAGAAAAATTGCCAACCTCTGGAATACATATGTACACTTGTGTATCTTACCGGTTTCCGTCGCGTCGCGGAACCGGCAGTTTGTATTTTGTTTTATTATTGCTATTAATTATTTTTATCATTATTATTAATATTTTTATTATTATTATTATTTGTATTTATTTATAATGCTGGGTATTGTGCAAGTGTAATGATATCTTTATTTTTTCACAACGACGCCCAAGTGTTTTTTAAATTACGCGCGTTCCTCGCAATGTGAATGACCGTGCAAAAAAGCGACGTGTGTACATAATGAACCTATGTATATTCGCCGAATTATATTTTTTTACAAGCGCTTTTCGTTTTCCTATGTTCTTCCTTTTTTCGATCCGAAAGCGCCTATGGAGGAAAATGCATGCGAAAAAAAAAACAATATTACGAGAGAGCAGACAAGGAGTTGTATCCTATTCGATTAAATTATAAAATATTTACATATATACACATTATGTATTAACGCGTATCATATCGATCACACGGATATCTAAAAAAATCTATTATTGTTTGCGTGAATAAACGAATGATTCAAGAATATATGATGAGTTTGTCCATTAATTTGATACCCGCAGTCCTCTCCTCGTGTCATACCACTAATTTGCATGTAATCAAAACGACAGTAAGAAAAAGTTGAATATGTATCTGTTTTCGTTGAAGCCATCGCTTACCGACACGTTAATATCGATTACTTACAGCTGTCAAGTGTCACATTCGTTGAAAATAATTGTTAATTTTAATTTGTTCTAGATACTATACACTTTATTACATAAGTACACAAAATAATATTTGAAAATATTTTTCAATAATTAATCAACATTTGCCTTTTCTAACGTTGTAAACTCGTTAATGTGCAAGAGAATAATTAATAGCTCAATGAATTTATATCTATCTCAAAAAAATTCGAAGCTTGTAAAATTACTCTAAAAATACATTTTATTACAAATTATATAAGAAATTGTAAGCATTACAGATAAGTATGGGGGTATTTTTCAATATGATAAAAAGGTCATTGTAAAATACAAAAAGATGCAAAAAAAATGAGCACTTTTGATACCCAAGTAATGAAGATCATTCGTGCAATCGCATGTTGTGGGACGACGCGTGCATTTGTTTTAATGACAATCATAATAGAAGCATTAATAACTTTGAGAGATAGATAATATAACCGATAGTGCAAATAAAATCTTTATATGTTAAGTAGTTAACTAAAAACGCAATTATCAATCTTTTCGCAGTGGCAGTATTGGGAATATCACAAGCGCGATAAAAATATTTTGTAGTTGAGATATTATTGATAAAATATAAAAGTTTATATTATTAATCCAATGCTTTTCTAAAATGGTAATTTTTATATCTACTGGGAAAACTAAAAGATTTTTAAGTGTGACAGTAAAAAGTAAAAATTTATCATATTACAAGTTGTACTCTCTTTTTAAGTATCGTTAAAAAGGAATAAAACTGTAATTTATGTATGTGCGTTTTAGCTTAGATTAAAAGTAGATGTTATTAACTTTGTATATAAGTATGTACATGTTCACTGTCATATAGGTAGGTTTAAGTTAAGCTAGAACTTTCAGATGATAATAAAATAATTACGTATTATTTTATAAACCAGTTGCCTATTTATAACAAGAAGTTTGAAAACGTTTTTTAAAAAAAACCTTTAATTCAGAAGTATTTTCGATCTAACAGGCGTTGGTTACATTAAGAATATACTGGAGAGTGCTCCTTATACAATTCCAGCATCTTCTAGTCTGAAAAGAATTCCCTTTACAATATTTAGCTCAATTGTCAAAGCTAGATTCGAGAAAACTAAATTTTCTCACGTGTATTTAACATTTATTTTAAAGAGTAATGTCGAAAATCGAAGGCATGTCCACCGCGATGACAATTACATGACCATCTACACAAAATTTGAAATAATATTTTATATTATTTTGCACACGGAGAAGCTTAGTCTTCTTAAATTTAACTGTTATAAATAAGCTAAAAGTAATAAAAAAGAATCTTGTTAGATTAGGGGGCGCTAAAGTAGTGAGGATCGCACAAATGTATATGATACTTTTACTATTGTCAAATTAGCTTTAAAATATAATGTCAAAATCGAATATACAGTGACAAATAGTAACAAGACATGAAATAATTACCAATACAAACTGAAAAATTGCGAATAATTCTACGAGAACTAAATACACGCGGTGAAACAACTCGTTTATGATCAGTACACTATTTTTGTATGCACATTAGGTATATGGTCAACTACTTTTAACTTAATATTTCACATTGGAAAGAAAAAACAAAAGTGTATGCATGCGTCTATATTGTTGAACAAAATATATAAAAATATAATTAATACACGCCAAAATAAAATAAAACCAAATTAATTAAAAATCACATTCAAAGCAAAAAGATTAATTACATTTATTACATAATTTAAAACTTCTTAATATGCAGGATGACAATTCGAATGATGAACCTGAATAACCTTAAAACAGGTTCAGTATTACAAATCTATTATCACTGCTAGGAAAAGATGTAACGTATATTATAAAATTTAATGAGAAAACATTTCTCAGAATCGTCATCTAAACACGTTTGGCAATCTGCAAAAGTCGATAGTTATCATCATGGATTTAAATAGAAATAAACTAGTACACTTATTGCACATATTTTTTTGTTTTCTGCATCGACTGACGCATAAATTACGAAAGCGTCATTAGATCATCGTTACGCACGATAAAATCGACAAAACACTTACCCATACATTACGAAACTTACAATTGCAGGAAAATCATCAATAACAATAAGCAAGTTTACTGAACTTTCTTAAGAGTTTACGTTTTTATATGACAGTCATAAAAAATGTCACATTAATATGTGTTTTAATTTTTTTTATCAAATTAACGCGTATTCAACGTAAAATTTCATTTACTTATTAATTTATCTATTTAATCTGTCTTTCGAAATGTCAAAACCGTATTAACTTTTTATATACATTTATATGCTTAAAATCAATATTATGTTTTTGCAATTTACAATTGAATATATACATATCATAATAATACAAGTACGTGCATTACATAATGATGTATCTTTGCTTGCTTCACATTATATTAATAAAATAATAACCAATGTAAATTGAAGAAACATTAAATTTAATAATATAACTTACCTATTTTATTTGGAATATTATATTTCTACGATAAAATATCTGCAATTCTTGAAAGAAGAAAAACTGGAGCGTCTCGTAAAAAATCGCGCGCTAACCTGTCGCGCATGCGCAAATAAATTGGCAAAGTTTTTGAGGTTAAGACGAAAGAATTTTTCCAGAAAGAAATTGAATTGATATAAGATTATTTACATTTCCACTTATTTTTTTCGTGTAACGTAAAAAATAAAAAATAGCAAAGTCACCAGCCAGACACATTCACGAATATGCATTTCTTCAACGACTCAAGCGCCGATCCCATACACGGTGGTTACTATCGATGTATCCACCCAATTTGTACATACACTTATAAACAAGTACTAAATCGTAGGGATCTGCTTTACCAACTTCCGTTTTTTGTTTATATTGTACATACATCTCTAAAAAATCATTTAATAATTACACTATATATATGTTAATTACTAGTAATAATCAATATTGCATTTAATATTTGTTAATAAAGCAATTGATAGAATGAAAGTTTAAAAACATACAAATTACTAAATGTGTAAATGCTTTGTAATTAAGGATGTATTCTGTCTTGTCAATAAATGTGCAAATTTATAAAACTTTTGGAATGGATTTTATTAATTTTGGTACCTTGAAAAATAATTTAGTCTTTTGTTCTTTATTTATTCACAAAACTTATATTCTACTCTCAATAGGAAGCGTGCATACACATGACACTTGGATAAAAAAAGGAAGGCTTTCTTAGTGTCTTATTTGCTTCGCAATTCACTTATCAATTGTTTAATCTTTGATTTATCTCAGTTAAGTATATAACATACCAGAAAAGAAAATTCTTCCCTGATGTGTAAAATCAAATTTATAAAAAATCTCAGTCGATCTGAAGAATTCTAGCATCAAATATTCTTCATATACAAAGTAGGATGCAAGCGAATCGAAAATAGTTCTTCCGATTCTACAGAAAAAGATTAATAATATATTATGCAGAAAAAATACCGTTAGTTTCAAAAGGGCTTGTTAAAAAAATTAAGATCATCCTAGGCATATTTTAGTATCAGTTCAATGAGATTCTCGATCGGATTATTCCAAATCGAAAAATTAAGTATTGATATAAAATAACTGCTCAATTAATTTTATTGTATTTTAGATTAGTAAAAATAAAAAAAGTTTATTGCAGTTAAAAATAATTTAAAAATAAAAATATAAAATTTACTGACATCAATACTTAATTTATAAAAGTTGAAATAAACACTTTGCCTTAAAGGTCGTTTATAATATCTAAATAAATAATGTCAAGTAATCCAAAATCGTCGACATATTTTCCTTCCGTTATAAATTACAGTAAACTTACTATTATTTTATACATATCACTCAACGACGAATTATCCTTTTTACAAAAAAACAAAGCGTGACTTAAACTACTAACTAAGTGGCTTTACAATTTGTACTGTCTTGCTTCTTTTAAGAATCGCACGTTGTCTCGTCACCGACTTCATATAAATAAAAAAAAAAAATAGAAAAAGTCGCGAGGAAATCGATGGCGAGGATCGTAACATCGTAGGTAACTTTCAGCATGCGCTTTTCCACAAAAATACTTTTTACAACGGCTCAGATCACGTGTTGGTGCGTAATATACATTATGCGTTTAGGTCCACCCTCGATATTTTCTTTTCAAGGCACATGAGTCGAGGCTGCAGATTTTTATGCAAGGTTCCCGTGAACACGGAATCGATAGAGGCACGTGTACTCCAGTTGTCCATGGTTGCTATGGATTCGCATCTCAACGTATTCGTACGGCATCGTAATTGATACATTCTACAAATTAAGAATTTTATTAATTTTAGAAAGGATTATAAAGAAAATAATATTTATATATTTTCATAGAAATAAATTTCAATTTATAAAATTGTTGAAATAAAACATTATTTATGTTTTTTAGATAAGAGATTATTATTAACTTTCATATTCGTAAAGTTTTACTGCAACAATTAAACTGCAAAAATTAAACCAAAAAAATGTTATTACACAACTATATATTTTACTTACTTGAACCGGAAAATATTGTAAACTATCATCGGAATTTAAAAATTCGTATTCTCCAAACATAACAGGTTCCATATCATTTTCGCCCGTTAGCCCCTGAAAATTTATTCGCATTCTATCAAGTAAATATTTCAAATAGAAAAAGGTAAATTAAAATTATTTATTTACCCAAACGTTGAATTTTTTAGGGGCACTTTTCATCTCTCCATTAGGTAAATTAGCTCTTGGTGCGTGTTCAACGCTAAAACCTGTAACGTAGATCAAGCTCCTCAGTTTGATTAGTAAGTAGCCAGGAAAATCTTGGAAAGCCCAGCACATTCCAGGTTGTAAGGTATTTCCCTGTATGACAGTTCGTGGATTGTTGCTTTCATAATACAATGTCAAACCAAGGATTTTGATAGCCCGCGTATGAATATCGTAACGCTGGGTGCACCTAGTACTAATTATTTGTCCACCTAATAAATAATTTTTTACTTATAATCAAATATATTTGTAATTATATTTACACCAAATAATGAACTCAAAAGAAATACAATTAACGTTTAAAATCATCTTTAGTTAAACTAATAAATACGCGTTCCTACGCATATTTCAAGAGTGTGAATTATAACAATTTAGTTTACTATTTTAAAATAGACATGTAACCAAATTAAAGATATATTGTTGAAAAATCAGTAAAACTTGCCTGCAGACTCTAGTGCGTAATCAACTCGACCAGTCTTATCAGCATCATATACTTTCAAAATTTCTAAAATGATCTTGCGAATCTCATCTAATCCCACATTTGAGTGGTCTGCAGGATTTGGTGTTGACTCACATGGTTTTTGAAGATCAGATTGTTGAATTTTCGAATTCATGACTTGGAAAATTTTCGCCACTTCTTGCTTCGATACTCCATCACCAAAATAACTCGTAAAAACTTCGTCAGCTTGTTTCCGAATTTCGTCATCGGTAGTTTTAGTATCGCAACAAGTTTTTAATTCTGTATATAATTTTTTTAAAGACTGAAATTGGACCCTGATGAAATCGAGCTCCTCCGTTTTACACTTTTCTCTATCGCGACTGTGGTCTTCTAATTCTCGCTCAAAAATCAACAATTTTTCCTAAAATGGAATAATTTATAATAAATATTTATTTATTTATTCAGCCAATAATGACAAAAAAAAAGTATGTACAAATAATAATGATTTCAACATTAAGCTTATTTAGATAAATGACATAATTATCATTTTGATATACAAAAGAACTTAGTTAGTATACATCTCTATATACTTAAACCCCATTAAATAAACTGTAACTTATAATTGTTAATTATTTGTGAAAGATTTTTTATTAATAACTTATATTTTATAACTTTTTAAATAAAATCATATCGATTTTAATTTATCTTAACTTACATCATACTGTTTCCACATTTTATTGTCACTTTGTTTTATTTCTTCTAAAATCTGAGTGACATTTGATAAATGTTCCTGTAAAGAAAAACTTATGATAAAATAGATAAAAAAAAGTTATTTTTATGTACAACTATTAAATTGACTAATTTTCCTTATTTAAATATAAAATCATCTTCTAAATATTACATTAAGTAAGACAAAAAATTACTTATTGTTTCACTCACAATTTAAGTTTATATTAAAAATAATTAATTTAATTAATTAAACTTGAAATTATCTATAAAATATGTGTTAAATATTAAACGAATGCATAGTATAGAAACTTACCGACTGGTCTTTCTTTGTATCTTCTAATTGTTGAACACGTCTAATTAAGAGATCAATTGTATGCCTGAGTTCATTGTTTGAATTCAAATCTTCTTGTGTGTGAGTTTCTGCGACTCCCGGAGTTTCTTCTTTGATTTGATTTAGAATTGTTTGTGCTGATAATGGAATGGCAGAAAGAATTTGTGGAAGAAACCAAAATCCTAAAATTAAAGAAATAAAACAAACTTTAATGTTGTAAATCCGAATATTTTTTATGCGTTGATTATAAAACAATTTTTCTTTTAAAATTGAACTATCAAATAAATACATTGGAAGGTAATTCTTTTATAAATTTTTATCCATATATGATAAAAATCATGAGATCAAAGAACTTATGAGTTTTGAATCTAGAATTAAAACCAATAAAAGTACAGAAGAGAAATATATAATAAATAACTAGTCATTGTAAGTGTCATACGATGTGAGTAACATGTATCAACAGACAAAAGATACACACACATTTTTCTTTCACATCTTCATACAGGATTCTGATGATTTTGAACCGCTGACAAACAAAATCAGAAACATTCCATAACATTTATAAAAAATCGTTAGAATCCTTTCACAAACAAACAATAAAGAAAATTATTTTATAATCACCGTATGTGTAATTTTCGCACAATCAACGACGCGTCCAATCATGAGGATCTTCGAAAAAAGACGAAAAAGTCAGAGAGAGAGAGAGAAGGATAGACGAAGTTTTCCATCATAAACTCACCAGAACATGAACGGCGCAGCTTCCCTCTCGAGTTAAAATGAGTTAAAACTCCCTTCTCTATCCTTCTCCCGATTATTTTTTTTAACAGCCTCTTAACGTGTCCACGCAAATTCGCTGCGAAACGTTTTATTTGTTCATACTTTAAAGCCTCCCTTTTTATTTTATAAAGTGCATGCAAACATGCTTTTATTTTTTATTTGTTACTACAAGTTAACAAGGTTTTATTGAAAACCTGCATCTTTTGCTTATGATAATAATTTTTTATTAGTTGTCAAATACAAGCATTAAAAATGAACTGCAAACCAAAGAAACTAAACTTTAGCCATGTATTTTCTTATGCAATTTTTGTCAATTGAAAAAGCAGGAAAAACATAAACATATGTTTCTTGCTAATTTTAGCTTAAATAATTATAAACTTTTATTTTGAAAAATAATTATTTACATGGTTTTCCATGAATTGAAAATATAAAAAAATATCTTTTTCCAACGTAAAAATCAAACGAATAATTTTCTTTAGAAATGGAATGAAAACGCGAGTTTTTAAAATAATTGTAAGCTATCAATATAATAAAAACGTAACAAGAATCAGATCTTTAATATTATTTAAAAAGTTGTAAACATTATTTTTAAGGCACTACAGCTGCAGTTATCACCACAGTGGAAATATATCATTATCTCTTCTTGATTCTAAAAGGAACCACGCACATACCTAACATATTCAACGGGTAGGGTTCAATTAGTCGAAGGTTCATTCAATATGTGTGCGATATTTCGAATTTTAAAAATTAAAATAACTTTTTTGTTATTTCGAAACTAGAAAATAGGATGATCATTATTTTGAAAGTAATAAATTCAGATATTTGGTATTAGGTGCAATATTTCGAATTCCAAATAGTAGATAAATAATTTTCTACAATATTGTCTGTTATCAAGGTGTTAATAGACAAATATTATAAAAGTTATTTCACTACATTATAATGTTAAATATGTAAAAACTGAATATTGCATTATTTTCGAAATAATAATCTTTGCATTTCTTATGATTCTAAATAATAAAAATGCATTTCTAATTTTTGAAATTCGAAACAATGAACACATTTTGAATGAGCTTTCGACAAATCGGACACCACCCTATTCAACTATCATTTAACATAAAATCATTAAACATAAAATATTTCCCATCATACCTTTAAAAAAACCAAATTAAATGTTAGAACACACAAAACAAATGAAATGTAATAATATTTTAATAAACACAATAGAGAAAAAAACGTTATTAATATATTGGTTAATATGAATAAAACTTATGAGAAAAGCAGGTAACTTAAGGATTATTCCCAGCCAAATTGCGGCAGAGATGGTAACGAAATGTTGGATAAGTTTGGTAAGGATGCGTTTTTCAAGTTCAACAAATACTTGTAGAACAGAGCGTAATCGATAAACGAGAATTCGGCTTTCTCGCAAACGTTTCGCAGATAATTTAGACAAGTAAAAGTATGCTTATGTGCAAGGTAAGCGCCTGAAACAAAAGTAGAACGAGTTCCGCACTAAGTCCAAGAAAATAATGGATATAATGTATATCCAGTGTTGATAATATAAAGTAGAGTAAAGCTTAAGTAGGAAAATTGATTAAATATTTTTAGTGATATTAAGAATGTATAAATTAATTTTGCAACACTGAATACACTATGTACTTATGCGTTAATTTTAATCTTATGAGTCTTATAATTAATTACATTTTCAAATGTTATATTTTACAAGGAAATGCTTTATATACTTTAAGAAACACTTATACATAAAATAATGTAAATTGGATTTACAAAAGTTAATATTCAAATCATATAAAAAAGTAGGATTGATGTTGTATGCATCAAATTTTCTATTCTAAATATTCTGGTCAAGTTTGAAAATAATAATATTAACAATTTCGATTGTAATGTAAATATTATATTATTTGCATAATTATTTCGATTTATCTATGATATCTGAATCATTAAATAAAAACAGTAATTAAAAATATTGCATATTTATCAATGATGAAAAAAATAAATATTCTTTCCTTTAATTGTATAAATCTTGAATTTAAAATATTTAACAATTAAACTATAAAAGTACGTACATTTCTAATTTAATGCCTTAGTAGCTTCACAAAAAAAATGAAAATATTTAGATTGTAATTATAACGAATTAAAAAATGAAATGCTAAATAAAAACATGTTTAATTTTTTTAGTTTCGGAGCTATTTTCTTTTCAAATCATTTATAATGTAAAATAACTTTAAAGTGGTCTATTTCAAAGTAAGATGGGTTACATTGCTGTAAATGAGTAACAAAAATTCCTCCTTACCGACAGTGAATAGAAGTGGAAGAAGTACAAGCCAAATTATTTTCGTACGACGTCCTTGGACTCTTTTACGAATGTTGGAAGCTCTGCTCAATAACCATGTGTCGAAAAGTGCAAGTTTAACAAATATTAAATAAATGTATGACAAGACAGTATAAATTTGTTGTCTTAGTCGACTCCATTTTGACTCTGAAAATAAACGTTCCGTCATATGACTACATTAGCTTTTAATAAAATAAACAAATATGCACACTTTACCTTCATGACGACGATAATATTGACTAGTAGCAGAGTATACCCGAGTTTTGAATTGACCGAAAGTAACGAAATGGAATAACGTGTAAACCCATGAAGAGACGAGACTAGTAAATTTAGTGAACCTCTTATTAGTAATTTTTGTTTGATACTTATGATTTGAAATAGTAACTGCTTCATCTAATTCTGCATCGGATTCCGCAATAGATGAAGGTCTATAACGATTAACTGAATGAGAATTAATCAAAGGATTTGCCCACGTTTCATATCTAAAAACATTTAAAAAAATGAATTAATTTCAGTAAACAATAAATATTAATAATTGAGTAATTAAATATTGTGTAGATAAAGGAGAGTTAATATTAAAGAATAATTAAACCACCTATAAAAATTCTATAGAAAAAACTATAATGAATTTTGTTTAAATAAAATATATAACTGCATCTTTATTATCAAAAATAAAGATTATTTTTTTTAATAATAATAAAATTTGCACTTACTTTTCGTTGATTTGGTTATCAGCACTAGAGTCATATAAGAACTGCTGTCGAGTAGTATATTGTTGAACATGTGTCCTTTTATATAAAACTGACTGACCAGCAGCATTGGATCCTCTAGTATGTGGTAGTATTTGCGGAACCACATCCTTTAACAAAAATGTTGATCAATTTCACAAAATATCTTCGATATTGAATAAATTATAGAAATTACTTATATCTCGTTTCATGTGAATATTATAATTATTTAAATTTAGTATACTATAAATATTTATACTAGCATTAATTCCTCAGCCAATGTTATTAAAAACGCACATTTTTGTTTACTAAAAAACAAAAAATAAAATCATTTTACTTATTAGAAAAACTAACCGAAAAATCACGGCGAATCTCGCTGAGATCCATAGTATTATTTTCTTCGTATGTGCCTTTGGAAGACTGTTCGAAACTCTGGCTATTGGACTCCTGGCTCCCTAAAAAACTGTTGTCTGAGTGCAGTGACCTTCGAGACATGTTAGGTATCGCCATTACCCCCGGCGCCACCTCGTAACGACATGTTGATGCCTTTGAGTACGTGTAGTCTGTTTTTGGAAACTTGCTGAAAATTCGTTTACATAAAACGAGAGTCAATCATAGAAGGTCATGCACAATATGGTTTGTAAACAAAATCAGATAATTCTAGAGGTCTCTTAAATATGCGCGATATTTAAATTTGTATTTTCTACTTTATTTGTAAATTTTTTTAATTTATCAAGTTTATATTTATATCAATATTTATTTTATTGTATAAATTTTAAAGAAAATTTTATATTTTCTTTTTATAAATAATTATATTTTAATTTTTTTTTAAATCTAATGATTCTTATTTTAATATATGAATGGGAAACGAATCTGAGATTTAATAAATATTTATATAAAAAATCTTTCTTAAGTATATTATTTTTTGATTGTATAAAATTTGTTTTACTAAGAACTCACTTCCAATAGTCACCCTGTTGCTTATAAAATTCATAAGCAGAACTTATCCTGCTGGGAACTTCTTCCCTGTCACCTTCTTCTGACGAATAGTCACTTGTCATTAATCTTTTTGGAGAAAGGCTCTCCCTTTTTCTTTCTTTAATTTCAGACTTTCTATCCAAAGAATCATCTTTAAGTTCACTCTGTCCATTGGCTAAAATTTGTCTTTTAACCCTTTGACGCTCTGATCGACGTTCTGTCTTTCGTGTACTCTTAGTAATTGTTGCCGATTTTATGGAAACATTTTCTACTAATGTATCATCTCTATGCTCATCAATAGTATCCATGGTTTTACTATGTGCCTTTACTATACTGCTAGGTCTAAAAAAAAGAAATGTTTGCTATATTAGTCACCAATTTGTATAGTTATTAATTATATGTGAGTTATAAATAAATTTAATTTAATTTTTCTACAATTAAACTATTATTATACGAAGTAGTAGTGTTAGACAAATAATGATATAAGTTTTAATTTATGTATTCTATTTCACTTGTATAGAAGCGAGTTAAATAATCAGATATTAAATTTACTACTACAAAGTTAATTAAATAATTTTATAATTTGATTGTATAAATTTTGTAGTTTATGTAAAATAAATAAATTGTTTTTCATTAATAATTTAATTCTATTATAATATATATATTAGAAATATAATCAATTTTTAACAAGCATTAAATAATATTTCTATTAATAGTCATAATACACTAAACTATACTACACTCTGTAGCTATACTAAATAGATATAAGATAAATATACAAAATGATTTTATAAATATAATGGATTATAAATGATATAAATATCACTTGCATATGCCATTAAAAAAATAATTTAAAATGTATACAACTAAACTATTTTACATATATTTTAAATCTTACAACAGTTTAGAAGTAGATCTTCTACTGCTGCTAACTTCCCCAGGTGTCATAGATCGCTCTCTACTTCTACTCCTTAACTCGTAATGATGATCCAAGGTTTCATGTTCATTTACACCAAGGCTAATACTCTGGGGAGTCTCCGATCTGGATCTGCTGCGACTCCGAAGTTCATATTGCTTCTGTAGTTCTCCCTCCATACTTTATTGTGTTCTAAGGAATAAAAAGAAAATGAATTATCTTTGAACAAGACAGTTGTAAACGCGGAAAAGGCACGCTTGGCTTGGTCTAAAAATACTCGCCGACCTCACCCTCCAAGGGAGAAAGTGAGAATGCACTAAAAATGGATCGAAATTTCCAGGAACGAATTCCATTGTTTTGCACTACCAATTATCGTATAAGTAAATAATTGTTTACATTGTTGCCGATAGACAAAGAATTTTTTATTTAAAATTGTATATATAATCGTAACACCAAATTTAAGTAGAAAACAAAAAAAATGTAGATCGATTGTTGATTTTACGTACAAATGCTTATTTTCACATTTATCTCGAGATAAACAATCGAAAGACAAAAGAAATAAGTATATCGTCTCTGGCAATAAATTTTTAGGTTAAAAAAATACGTCTTTCAGGGTACGACGTCAGTAGTGGACTACGCAACCGACTTTTCGGCCTTCTCCCGCAATATTACAACAACTTTATAAGTATTTCCGTTGGCCAATTCAACCGTCTTTTTGGGAGTCCGTGTGGGACCGGTTAAAACACTTATGCGTCATATTTAGATATACACAACCTATCTGTCTTTTTACGCTTGTATTCTCATACTTATTAAGTATCTACATATTAAGTTGCAATTTGCACGCAACGATATTGAATCGGATGATTTAAATAATAAGATGCAAATTAAGCAATCAGCTTTTAACTGCAAAATGGATTTTCTATTCATTTTATGAGTAGTAGGTAAGTACTTACGTACTATACATGTAGGAAAAGATTTTCATAAAGAATATTAAATATTATTAAATGCATGGTTTACTTATATATGTAGGTAGGTATAATAGTTAAGTACCGAAAACATTAAATAAATATATTATATACCTATTCATACACAAAATAATATAAAATACAAAATTATTAATAAGCATACTAAATAATTTATTATGATATACAAATTGCTTACAATCTATTCAAGTTTATGCTATTAAATTTGTTTTTCCTTTGCTTAATACAAATAATATAATTTTAATATAAGTATATTATTTTTTGATTGTATAAAATTTGTTTTACTAAGAACTCACTTCCAATAGTCACCCTGTTGCTTATAAAATTCATAAGCAGAACTTATCCTGCTGGGAACTTCTTCCCTGTCACCTTCTTCTGACGAATAGTCACTTGTCATTAATCTTTTTGGAGAAAGGCTCTCCCTTTTTCTTTCTTTAATTTCAGACTTTCTATCCAAAGAATCATCTTTAAGTTCACTCTGTCCATTGGCTAAAATTTGTCTTTTAACCCTTTGACGCTCTGATCGACGTTCTGTCTTTCGTGTACTCTTAGTAATTGTTGCCGATTTTATGGAAACATTTTCTACTAATGTATCATCTCTATGCTCATCAATAGTATCCATGGTTTTACTATGTGCCTTTACTATACTGCTAGGTCTAAAAAAAAGAAATGTTTGCTATATTAGTCACCAATTTGTATAGTTATTAATTATATGTGAGTTATAAATAAATTTAATTTAATTTTTCTACAATTAAACTATTATTATACGAAGTAGTAGTGTTAGACAAATAATGATATAAGTTTTAATTTATGTATTCTATTTCACTTGTATAGAAGCGAGTTAAATAATCAGATATTAAATTTACTACTACAAAGTTAATTAAATAATTTTATAATTTGATTGTATAAATTTTGTAGTTTATGTAAAATAAATAAATTGTTTTTCATTAATAATTTAATTCTATTATAATATATATATTAGAAATATAATCAATTTTTAACAAGCATTAAATAATATTTCTATTAATAGTCATAATACACTAAACTATACTACACTCTGTAGCTATACTAAATAGATATAAGATAAATATACAAAATGATTTTATAAATATAATGGATTATAAATGATATAAATATCACTTGCATATGCCATTAAAAAAATAATTTAAAATGTATACAACTAAACTATTTTACATATATTTTAAATCTTACAACAGTTTAGAAGTAGATCTTCTACTGCTGCTAACTTCCCCAGGTGTCATAGATCGCTCTCTACTTCTACTCCTTAACTCGTAATGATGATCCAAGGTTTCATGTTCATTTACACCAAGGCTAATACTCTGGGGAGTCTCCGATCTGGATCTGCTGCGACTCCGAAGTTCATATTGCTTCTGTAGTTCTCCCTCCATACTTTATTGTGTTCTAAGGAATAAAAGAAAATGAATTATCTTTGAACAAGACAGTTGTAAACGCGGAAAAGGCACGCTTGGCTTGGTCTAAAAATACTCGCCGACCTCACCCTCCAAGGGAGAAAGTGAGAATGCACTAAAAATGGATCGAAATTTCCAGGAACGAATTCCATTGTTTTGCACTACCAATTATCGTATAAGTAAATAATTGTTTACATTGTTGCCGATAGACAAAGAATTTTTTATTTAAAATTGTATATATAATCGTAACACCAAATTTAAGTAGAAAACAAAAAAATGTAGATCGATTGTTGATTTTACGTACAAATGCTTATTTTCACATTTATCTCGAGATAAACAATCGAAAGACAAAAGAAATAAGTATATCGTCTCTGGCAATAAATTTTTAGGTTAAAAAAATACGTCTTTCAGGGTACGACGTCAGTAGTGGACTACGCAACCGACTTTTCGGCCTTCTCCCGCAATATTACAACAACTTTATAAGTATTTCCGTTGGCCAATTCAACCGTCTTTTTGGGAGTCCGTGTGGGACCGGTTAAAACACTTATGCGTCATATTTAGATATACACAACCTATCTGTCTTTTTACGCTTGTATTCTCATACTTATTAAGTATCTACATATTAAGTTGCAATTTGCACGCAACGATATTGAATCGGATGATTTAAATAATAAGATGCAAATTAAGCAATCAGCTTTTAACTGCAAAATGGATTTTCTATTCATTTTATGAGTAGTAGGTAAGTACTTACGTACTATACATGTAGGAAAAGATTTTCATAAAGAATATTAAATATTATTAAATGCATGGTTTACTTATATATGTAGGTAGGTATAATAGTTAAGTACCGAAAACATTAAATAAATATTATATAAAAAATCTTTCTTAAGTATATTATTTTTTGATTGTATAAAATTTGTTTTACTAAGAACTCACTTCCAATAGTCACCCTGTTGCTTATAAAATTCATAAGCAGAACTTATCCTGCTGGGAACTTCTTCCCTGTCACCTTCTTCTGACGAATAGTCACTTGTCATTAATCTTTTTGGAGAAAGGCTCTCCCTTTTTCTTTCTTTAATTTCAGACTTTCTATCCAAAGAATCATCTTTAAGTTCACTCTGTCCATTGGCTAAAATTTGTCTTTTAACCCTTTGACGCTCTGATCGACGTTCTGTCTTTCGTGTACTCTTAGTAATTGTTGCCGATTTTATGGAAACATTTTCTACTAATGTATCATCTCTATGCTCATCAATAGTATCCATGGTTTTACTATGTGCCTTTACTATACTGCTAGGTCTAAAAAAAAGAAATGTTTGCTATATTAGTCACCAATTTGTATAGTTATTAATTATATGTGAGTTATAAATAAATTTAATTTAATTTTTCTACAATTAAACTATTATACGAAGTAGTAGTGTTAGACAAATAATGATATAAGTTTTAATTTATGTATTCTATTTCACTTGTATAGAAGCGAGTTAAATAATCAGATATTAAATTTACTACTACAAAGTTAATTAAATAATTTTATAATTTGATTGTATAAATTTTGTAGTTTATGTAAAATAAATAAATTGTTTTTCATTAATAATTTAATTCTATTATAATATATATTAGAAATATAATCAATTTTTAACAAGCATTAAATAATATTTCTATTAATAGTCATAATACACTAAACTATACTACACTCTGTAGCTATACTAAATAGATATAAGATAAATATACAAAATGATTTTATAAATATAATGGATTATAAATGATATAAATATCACTTGCATATGCCATTAAAAAAATAATTTAAAATGTATACAACTAAACTATTTTACATATATTTTAAATCTTACAACAGTTTAGAAGTAGATCTTCTACTGCTGCTAACTTCCCCAGGTGTCATAGATCGCTCTCTACTTCTACTCCTTAACTCGTAATGATGATCCAAGGTTTCATGTTCATTTACACCAAGGCTAATACTCTGGGGAGTCTCCGATCTGGATCTGCTGCGACTCCGAAGTTCATATTGCTTCTGTAGTTCTCCCTCCATACTTTATTGTGTTCTAAGGAATAAAAGAAAATGAATTATCTTTGAACAAGACAGTTGTAAACGCGGAAAAGGCACGCTTGGCTTGGTCTAAAAATACTCGCCGACCTCACCCTCCAAGGGAGAAAGTGAGAATGCACTAAAAATGGATCGAAATTTCCAGGAACGAATTCCATTGTTTTGCACTACCAATTATCGTATAAGTAAATAATTGTTTACATTGTTGCCGATAGACAAAGAATTTTTTATTTAAAATTGTATATATAATCGTAACACCAAATTTAAGTAGAAAACAAAAAAATGTAGATCGATTGTTGATTTTACGTACAAATGCTTATTTTCACATTTATCTCGAGATAAACAATCGAAAGACAAAAGAAATAAGTATATCGTCTCTGGCAATAAATTTTTAGGTTAAAAAAATACGTCTTTCAGGGTACGACGTCAGTAGTGGACTACGCAACCGACTTTTCGGCCTTCTCCCGCAATATTACAACAACTTTATAAGTATTTCCGTTGGCCAATTCAACCGTCTTTTTGGGAGTCCGTGTGGGACCGGTTAAAACACTTATGCGTCATATTTAGATATACACAACCTATCTGTCTTTTTACGCTTGTATTCTCATACTTATTAAGTATCTACATATTAAGTTGCAATTTGCACGCAACGATATTGAATCGGATGATTTAAATAATAAGATGCAAATTAAGCAATCAGCTTTTAACTGCAAAATGGATTTTCTATTCATTTTATGAGTAGTAGGTAAGTACTTACGTACTATACATGTAGGAAAAGATTTTCATAAAGAATATTAAATATTATTAAATGCATGGTTTACTTATATATGTAGGTAGGTATAATAGTTAAGTACCGAAAACATTAAATAAATATTATATAAAAAATCTTTCTTAAGTATATTATTTTTTGATTGTATAAATTGTTTTACTTAAGAACTCACTCCAATAGTCACCCTGTTGCTTATAAATTCATAAGCAGAACTTATCCTGCTGGGAACTTCTTCCCTGTCACCTTCTTCTGAAGAATAGTCCACTTGTCATTAATCTTTTTGGAGAAAGGCTCTCCTTTTTCTTTCTTTAATTTCAGACTTTCTATCCAAAGAATCATCTTAAGTTCACTCTGTCCATTGGCTAAATTTGTCCTTTTACCCTTTGGACGCTCTGATCGACGTTCTGTCTTTCGTGTACTCTTAGTAATTGTTGCCGATTTTATGGAAACATTTTCTACTAATGTATCATCTCTATGCTCATCAATAGTATCCATGGTTTTACTATGTGCCTTTACTATACTGCTAGGTCTAAAAAAAAGAAATGTTTGCTATATTAGTCACCAATTTGTATAGTTATTAATTATATGTGAGTTATAAATAATTTAATTTAATTTTTCTACAATTAAACTATATTATACGAAGTAGTAGTGTTAGACAAATAATGATATAAGTTTTAATTTATGTATTCTATTTCACTTGTATAGAAGCGAGGTTAAATAATCAGATATTAAATTTACTACTACAAAGTTAATTAAATAATTTTATAATTTGATTGTATAATTTTGTAGTTTATGTAAAATAAATAAATTGTTTTTCATTAATAATTAATTCTATTATAATATATATATTAGAAATATAATCAATTTTTATACAAGCATTAAATAATATTTCTATTAATAGTCAAATCCACTAACACTATACTACACTCTGTAGCTATACTAAATAGATATAAGATAATATTACAAAATGATTTTATAAATATAATGGATTATAAATGATATAAATATCACTTGCATATGCCATTAAAAAAATAATTTAAAATGTATACAACTAAACTATTTTAATATATTTTAAATCTTACAAACAGTTTAGAAGTAGATCTTCTACTGCTGCTAACTTCCCAGGTG
Source organism: Theocolax elegans (assembly GCA_026168455.1). NCBI lineage: Eukaryota > Metazoa > Arthropoda > Insecta > Hymenoptera > Cerocephalidae > Theocolax > Theocolax elegans. The sequence goes on from CM047427.1 coordinate 61,729,118, forward strand.
TCATAGATCGCTCTCTACTTCTACTCCTTAACTCGTAATGATGATCCAAGGTTTCATGTTCATTTACACCAAGCTAATACTCGGGGGAGTCTCCGATCGGATCTGCTGCGACTCCGAAGTTTCATATTGCCTTCTGTAGTTCTCCTCCATACTTTATTGTGTTCTAAGGAATAAAAAGAAAATGAATTATCTTTGAACAAGACAGTTGTAAACGCGGAAAAGGCACGCTTGGCTTGGTCTAAAAATACTCGCCGACCTCACCCTCCAAGGGAGAAAGTGAGAATGCACTAAAAATGGATCGAAATTTCCAGGAACGAATTCCATTGTTTTGCACTACCAATTTATCGTATAAGTAAATAATTGTTTACATTGTTGCCGATAGACAAAGAATTTTTTATTTAAAATTGTATATATAATCGTAACACCAAATTTAAGTAGAAAACAAAAAAAATGTAGATCGATTGTTGATTTTACGTACAAATGCTTATTTTCACATTTATCTCGAGATAAACAATCGAAAGACAAAAGAAATAAGTATATCGTCTCTGGCAATAAATTTTTAGGTTAAAAAAATACGTCTTTCAGGGTACGACGTCAGTAGTGGACTACGCAACCGACTTTTCGGCCTTCTCCCGCAATATTACAACAACTTTATAAGTATTTCCGTTGGCCAATTCAACCGTCTTTTTGGAGTCCGTGTGGGACCGGTTAAAACACTTATGCGTCATATTAGATATACACAACCTATCTGTCTTTTTACGCTTGTATTCTCATACTTATTAAGTATCTACATATTAAGTTGCAATTTGCACGCAACGATATTGAATCGGATGATTTAAATAATAAGATGCAAATTAAGCAATCAGCTTTTAACTGCAAAATGGATTTTCTATTCATTTTATGAGTAGTAGGTAAGTACTTACGTACTATACATGTAGGAAAAGATTTTCATAAAGAATATTAAATATTATTAAATGCATGGTTTACTTATATATGTAGGTAGGTATAATAGTTAAGTACCGAAAACATTAAATAAATATATTATATACCTATTCATACACAAAATAATATAAAATACAAAATTATTAATAAGCATACTAAATAATTTATTATGATATACAAATTGCTTACAATCTATTCAAGTTTATGCTATTAAATTTGTTTTTCCTTTGCTTAATACAAATAATATAATTTTAATATAAGTATATTATTTTAATTATATAATTGTAAGTAATGTAAGTAATATTTTAATTGAATTTAATTGTTTACTTATTTGATTTTAACAATTTAAATAAATAGCTAATTAAAAAACTAATAAAGTTTATATTTCCTACACATTAAATATTTCCATAATGCCATAAGTACAAGTACTTTAATAATATTTTATATAGACTTGTATACAAAAATTCAGCTTACATATCTTTATCTATGACTTTATTGGCAAAAAAGATGGCAGTTTAAATAGAAGCGATTACTTATCATTTGTACACATCAAGTTTTATACTATACATTCCCAGAGTAAAATAAGCTCTTACAGTAATATATAAATAAAAAAATAAATTTTACAGAGTTTGTTGAATTAACTATATTTTGTATTTTTCAAGATCAAATATTAATTTCATTTATTTAAATAATAATCATATCATTTTTCACAAAAATGTTTAAACATTTAATTAATTATTATATTTACAAATTTATTTAAACTATTACTATATTAAAATAATTAATTAGATTAATGTTTCTAATTCACATTATTGTTTATAAGAAACCTAATATTAAATGTAAATGTATTCCTAATTCTTGAATTCCATTGACATAACTGAGTATGTCATTACGTAAATAAAAACAAGTGTAACATATAGTGCAAAATTAACTTTTTTGTTCCTGGAATGTAAGCTATTTATTAAGTAATTTTACTGATTAGTAATATAGAAACAGTGTATTTCAACAAACAATTGAAATAATAAAAAAATTTATTGAAAAAACTAATTAAAATAACTAGTTATATTATTAAAATACTGTTCCTTTCTAAGTGAATAAAGAGAAATTAGTAAATAAATCAATTTTTAATAATTTGATAAATGCAGCGTCATGATTGCTAATTTTAAGTATCAATTGGCAAGACATTAGTGTATACATAAATGTTTTATGATCAATCATGGAGTATAAGTCATTCTCAGAAAATGTAAAGTCTAAATTAAAATTCTGTAAGACGTATTAGATATAGTTATACTTACCTACCTAGAAAGATGTTTCAACATAGGTATCAAGTATGCAGATTATAGGTATGTACATAACATACACAGTTTCATTTGCACAAAGTAAATAAACTTTCAACCTAAAATATGTACGAGAGCTGTGTAGCTCAAAAGGTGTACCGCAGTGGTTAGTAATATTATTTATAAGTATACAACCGCGTACGAAAGAGAATGTATAACGGTAACCTCAAATGGCGGGTCCTTTTGCGTTTTTATTTCTCGACGATGACGGGATCCGCCGTCAATCGTTGAGTTTTATCTGCACTCACGATCCATTCGCACGGCACGCGATGATCCTCGCATCAAGACTGCCGCCGCCCTCGCACTTCGCCAAGCTGCGTAAAATGACGCAGGTGTATAATGCTGCCTCTACACCGAGTTTCTTTCATTTAAATTTAAATATAGTACACTGCTATATACGTAACGTATAGTGGGGATGCGACGGAGAGTGGAGAGTGGAGACTGGAGACTGTAGTATTATATGTACATCTGAATTTCTGACATCTCAGTTTAGTAAATATAGATATATAGGTATAGACAATTATATTTAAGTAATAGGTATTTTGAAATATGTTTGCAAGTTTATTCGCATACCCGTTTTGTATAATTATTGAGCAAAGGTCAAGCTATCCCGCGATTATTCATAAAATTTTAGAAATTACATTAAATTTTTTGATGTCTCGATGTTTTTTGATGTTTTGATTGAGATTTTTTTAAATATTAATTTTTTTTTAATTTGTAACTTATTTTATTAAAAATGACATCGACGAACTGTGGAGTATTGATTTTTCTTTACTTTTGACTGAAACAAATCATTTTAAACAAAATTTTTCGGTGAAAAATAATTATAATACCAATATTTTTGATGTATTGTATTTGTATAAGTCGTAATTCATTAAACTAGAAAAATCCAAGAATTTTTAGAGCTAATTTCTAAAATTGACGAATTGTCGCACAACGAATACATATATTTTCGGAGTACCTATACTTTTAATTCGAAAAAATAAAAATAAATAAATACTTAAGTACCTATCTGATAATTGTGCAAAGATATTATTTCTTTTATACAACTAATATACTTACTAGTTTGAAACTTTTTCGTTTTGTGAAATTTTTATACAATACAGTAATTTGTGGTCCTATAGGCCGTAAAGTGAAATTTCACGGACTGAGTATATGCGGTGCTTGAGTTCTCGAATCGGCTTTGTCATGGAACGAACATTATGAAATATTTTGAGTCATAAAGTAAATTTTTGTGTGCTTGTGGAAAAGCGTGTTTTTTAACCGTCAGGCACAATATTTTTTTCCAAGTCGAAAAAACCAGCAGAAATTTCATATTTCACGGACTAAAAACGGTCCGTAAAGTTACTACTTTACGGACACGCGTAACGAAAGAAATATGATATTTGACAATAATATTCATATAAGTATTGTTTAAAAATTAATTTATTATATTTTACAAAATTGTAAAGTATTATGCACACGATATAGTTGCAATGTAATGTATGGTTTTAATCAAAATTAATGTTTGTGTTTTATATAATACGTGGCGATAAGATGTGATATATGAAAAGGAATTGAACGTGAGAAATTGCAATAAAGTACTAAAACATCTTCAGATCAAATATTATGTACATACATCTTTAAACTAAGTAGTACTTGTAAAAATGAATTAATTTTTAAACAATTAATTAAAAATACAACTGTAATTTCAAATAAATTATTTTACTTTATTTTCACTTGTATATATAATAAATTTACGAATATATTAAAATGCTAATGTAATATTTTAATTTTTTTTTCATCAAGTTTTGTTTATTAGTAAATTTTTTATGGCATTAAATTATTAAGACAAACAATTTGCGTTATTTAAAATACGTATATTCTTAGGTGAACTCTGGTTAGAAAAACAACTATTATAAAACTACAATTATCACAATTATCATGTATGACTCGGTTGTGTGTAATTCATATTAGCGATCACTAATTGAAAGCAATTTAGTATAAAACAGTTTATAACTGTATATAACTGTACTGCACACAAATGCCTTGAACATATAAGCTACAAACTAATTAACAATTTTATTTTTTTTTATTTTACAGAACAATTATAAGAATAAGTGTTATAATAACGTATATAATAATGTAAAATATAGTGTATGTAATCATTACACATTTAAAAATTTAAAAGAAAAGTACGTACTTAAATTATTTTGTTTGTTTATTTATTTAATAACGAAAGTGATAAAGAATACTGTAATATATAAATATTATCTATATTCTCGGAGTAGATAAACGTCGTGTATATATATGTATATGTTGTATGTTACAAAAGTTATCGTTTCAATGTGATGTACCGTTTTCTTTACAGCGCGACTGCCTCGTGTACCTATGTACATACAGATGATACGCAAGGATAAAAATAAAATTAAACGATAATTATCATTCACCTCTCGTAATTTAACTAATTAACAATCGATTTTGGTGTTTCAGTTATCTCAAGACCTTTTATGAACAGAGATTAGTTTTATATCCTCTTTCATAAATCATTATACTTGAATGAAATTAAAAGTATTTTATGTCGTTTGTAAAACAATATACTTATATACGTTTTTCTTATTAATTAATAAGTTACATATATGTATATATACACATACATTTACACATTTATCATTATTATTGTGAATAATAAATAATTTTAAATATAGAGTTTAATAAAATTTAAAAGTTTTCGTTTATTATAAAAAATAAATATGTTTATTATTTACACTTTAAATAAATTATATAACAATTAAGTAGTAACTAAATATTGACTGGATAAGTTAACTTTTTAAATTAAAATTGCACAAGTTATACCTTAGCGTTTCATAATAACATGAACATACAACCCGCATATCAATGGTATACGTCGTTTTTGACACACATTGAATCCGTAACCGACGTCATTGTTTACTTGCTGCTGATGTCACAGTGTAAATTCAAATCGCAGTTATTTCAATCTATGCTCTCTAACATAGTACCTTCAAATATTGAAAAGTAATTGTGTAACTGTTTAGTTTTAAACAATATTGTAGAATGTGTAAATCACTGCAAAAACAGTCTTGCTGAACTAGAAATATTACAATATTATTTACAAGTCTTTCAAGTTAAACTTAAATTTATTATGTCCTGTATAGTCAAGTAACTGAGAATTTGTTCGATAATCAAATTGGGAAAAGAAAATGGCTTGACACATTTGCTTAAGGTGACAAGTGCAGGCTCTAATAATTTCCTTTTATCTTCAGCTTTGTAAAAACGGTTTTTCAGTGTGTAGTAATATATGGGATACTTGTCTGCATAAAAATTTGATTCGAATATTCTTATTAAATTTTCATTTCTTGTATAATTTACAAGTAGGTCAATATTTTTAGTAAGAACTTTGTAGAAGGATACATTATCGCATACAACTTTTTCTTTCATTTTTCCCAACTCCAATTTGCATTCCTTATAATATGCACTAAATCTGTTGTCCTTCTCTATGATATTTAATTTTCTTCACATACATATGCCAATGTGGCTATGTGTTTAATAAGCAGTTCAAAAACATCACCTGCACATTCTGACTTAGATTGGAGTGCACCATATCCATTCCATGGGTTGTAAATGCTCCTCATATGAGCTACTTCCATAGCGACAGAGAGTGGTGTTTTCCCACTTTTGTCAACACAATTCACATTTGCATTATAATCTAAAAGGATTTTTGTCATATTCTCATCTTCCAGCGTTATGACAATGTGAAGAGCTACTGTTCCTTCATTTGTCTGTTCATCAATGTTAGCACCTCTGTCTAACAGCATTTTCACAACATTTTCATTACTGTACTGAATAGCAAAGTGCAGAGGAGTCTTTCCTTCATAATCTTTTAAATTTACATTGGCCCCATACTTTAGAAATAGTTTGATTAACTTTTCGTTACCATTGATTATTGCAATGTTAAATGCAGTTACACCTTCATTTGTCGAATCATTAACATTGGCACCTTTGTTCAATAAACACTTTAATATTCTATCCATACGTTCATCATCTAAGCGATTCAATGGAGCTGCTATATGAAGAGGAGTGTGACCATAAATATTCTTTACATTACCTTTCGCTCCATAAGTCAAAAGTAATTTGACTATTGAATCTGCTTTTTGTCCAACTGCTTCGTGTATACTGTCATTCCATAATTCATTTTGTCATTGACCCTTGCTTTATTTTTTAACAACAATTCAATAACCTTTACATTGTTTAACTCAATTGCTAACCACAGTGGGCTTTTCCCATCTCTATTCCTAACATTTATATCTGCTCCATGTTGTAAAAATAATTTAATCAATTCTATGCTACCATTTAAAATCGCATAATGCAATGGAGTTTCACCAGAATACGAATGCTCATTAAGAAGATTCTGAAATAAGTGAATATTAGAGAAAATGTAAATCCATTTAAATACCTTATAAATAATATTATTTAGCCTGTTCACCTTAACATTAATTTCTTCATCAAGAATTATTTTACTATTCTTAGCATTTCATTTTCGTCTTAGAATTCATACAAGCCACAAAGTGTAATGGAGTTTTACCAAACACATACTTAAGATCCATCATTGTATTATAATCCAAAAGGACTTTGACACTTTCACTATCTCCTGATTCAATTGCTATATTCAGGGAAACAGGATAGTCTAATATGTCACTATTAATTGGTACACCAGCTTTTAAGAGAAACTTTTTGATACCTTCGTCATTAGAAGTAACAGCAAAATATAATGAATTATATTTTCTTCTATATTTATATATATTCCTTGTGGAAAATGTGACGTGATACTTTCTGGTTGCAATAGTGGTAAATTGAATGACTGCAGCATTTCACTTTCATTGGTATAAAAATCTATTTCAATCATTGCGGACTCTGAAAATATTAATTGATAAAAATGTATAAATATAAAATATGAACAATATGAACAGATATAAATATTGCAATGTATTTTCAGAATGCTTCAACTATAAGTCTCAATGTGTAACTAATCCCTTTACAATGAAAGTTGATCTGTTTCAACATATTTTAATACGTACAAGTGACTCACAATTATTATTATCAATATGAATTGATTGAATTAAATAGAAATAAGACATATCTTTTCTTGTAAACATTTCCTTGTTCGTATAATGATTAATTACTTTTTTTGATAAACAAATATAACTTTAATAAATTATATAACAATTAAGTAGTAACTAAATATTGACTGGATAAGTTAACTTTTTAAATTAAAATTGCACAAGTTATACCTTAGCGTTTCATAATAACATGAACATACAACCCGCATATCAATGGTATACGTCGTTTTTGACACATTGAATCCGTAACCGACGTCATTGTTTACTTGCTGCTGATGTCACAGTGTAAATTCAAATCGCAGTTATTTCAATCTATGCTCTCTAACATAGTACCTTCAAATATTGAAAAGTAATTGTATAACTGTTTAGTTTTAAACAATATTGTAGAATGTGTAAATCACTGCAAAAACAGTCTTGCTGAACTAGAAATATTACAATATTATTTACAAGTCTTTCAAGTTAAACTTAAATTTATTATGTCCTGTATAGTCAAGTAACTGAGAATTTGTTCGATAATCAAATTGGGAAAAGAAAATGGCTTGACACATTTGCTTAAGGTGACAAGTGCAGGCTCTAATAATTTCCTTTTATCTTCAGCTTTGTAAAAACGGTTTTTCAGTGTGTAGTAATATAGGGATACTTGTCTGCATAAAAATTTGATTCGAATATTCTTATTAAATTTTCATTTCTTGTATAATTTACAAGTAGGTCAATATTTTTAGTAAGAACTTTGTAGAAGGATACATTATCGCATACAACTTTTTCTTTCATTTTTCCCAACTCCAATTTGCATTCCTTATAATATGCACTAAATCTGTTGTCCTTCTCTATGATATTTAAATTTTCTTCACATACATATGCCAATGTGGCTATGTGTTTAATAAGCAGTTCAAAAACATCACCTGCACATTCTGACTTAGATTGGAGTGCACCATATCCATTCCATGGGTTGTAAATGCTCCTCATATGAGCTACTTCCATAGCGACAGAGAGTGGTGTTTTCCCACTTTTGTCAACACAATTCACATTTGCATTATAATCTAAAAGGATTTTTGTCATATTCTCATCTTCCAGTTATGACAATGTGAAGAGCTACTGTTCCTTCATTTGTCTGTTCATCAATGTTAGCACCTCTGTCTAACAGCATTTTCACAACATTTTCATTACTGTACTGAATAGCAAAGTGCAGAGGAGTCTTTCCTTCATAATCTTTTAAATTTACATTGGCCCCATACTTTAGAAATAGTTTGATTAACTTTTCGTTACCATTGATTATTGCAATGTTAAATGCAGTTACACCTTCATTTGTCGAATCATTAACATTGGCACCTTTGTCAATAAACACTTTAATATTCTATCCATACGTTCATCATCTAAGCGATTCAATGGAGCTGCTATATGAAGAGGAGTGTGACCATAAATATTCTTTACATTAACTTTCGCTCCATAAGTCAAAAGTAATTTGACTATTGAATCTGCTTTTTGTCCAACTGCTTCGTGTAATACTGTCATTCCATAATTCATTTTGTCATTGACCCTTGCTTTATTTTTTAACAACAATTCAATAACCTTTACATTGTTTAACTCAATTGCTAACCACAGTGGGCTTTTCCCATCTCTATTCCTAACATTTATATCTGCTCCATGTTGTAAAAATAATTTAATCAATTCTATGCTACCATTTAAAATCGCATAATGCAATGGAGTTTCACCAGAATACGAATGCTCATTAAGAAGATTCTGAAATAAGTGAATATTATAGAAAATGTAAATCCATTTAAATACCTTATAAATAATATTATTTAGCCTGTTCACCTTAACATTAATTTCTTCATCAAGAATTATTTTTACTATTCTTAGCATTTCATTTTCGTCTTTAGAATTCATACAAGCCACAAAGTGTAATGGAGTTTTACCAAACACATACTTAAGATCCATCATTGTATTATAATCCAAAAGGACTTTGACACTTTCACTATCTCCTGATTCAATTGCTATATTCAGGGAAACAGGATAGTCTAATATGTCACTATTAATTGGTACACCAGCTTTTAAGAGAAACTTTTTGATACCTTCGTCATTAGAAGTAACAGCAAAATATAATGAATTAATATTTTCTTCTATATTTATATATATTCCTTGTGGAAAATGTGACGTGATACTTTCTGGTTGCAATAGTGGTAAATTGAATGACTGCAGCATTTCACTTTCATTGGTATAAAAATCTATTTCAATCATTGCGGACTCTGAAAATATTAATTGATAAAAATGTATAAATATAAAATATGAACAATATGAACAGATATAAATATTGCAATGTATTTTCAGAATGCTTCAACTATAAGTCTCAATGTGTAACTAATCCCTTTACAATGAAAGTTGATCTGTTTCAACATATTTTAATACGTACAAGTGACTCACAATTATTATTATCAATATGAATTGATTGAATTAAATAGAAATAAGACATATCTTTTCTTGTAAACATTTCCTTGTTCGTATAATGATTAATTACTTTTTTTGATAAACAAATATAACTTTAATAAATTATATAACAATTAAGTAGTAACTAAATATTGACTGGATAAGTTAACTTTTTAAATTAAAATTGCACAAGTTATACCTTAGCGTTTCATAATAACATGAACATACAACCCGCATATCAATGGTATACGTCGTTTTTGACACACATTGAATCCGTAACCGACGTCATTGTTTACTTGCCGCTGATGTCACAGTGTAAATTCAAATCGCAGTTATTTCAATCTATGCTCTCTAACATAGTACCTTCAAATATTGAAAAGTAATTGTGTAACTGTTTAGTTTTAAACAATATTGTAGAATGTGTAAATCACTGCAAAAACAGTCTTGCTGAACTAGAAATATTACAATATTATTTACAAGTCTTTCAAGTTAAACTTAAATTTATTATGTCCTGTATAGTCAAGTAACTGAGAATTTGTTCGATAATCAAATTGGGAAAAGAAAATGGCTTGACACATTTGCTTAAGGTGACAAGTGCAGGCTCTAATAATTTCCTTTTATCTTCAGCTTTGTAAAAACGGTTTTTCAGTGTGTAGTAATATATGGGATACTTGTCTGCATAAAATTTGATTCGAATATTCTTATTAAATTTTCATTTCTTGTATAATTTACAAGTAGGTCAATATTTTTAGTAAGAACTTTGTAGAAGGATACATTATCGCATACAACTTTTTCTTTCATTTTTCCCAACTCCAATTTGCATTCCTTATAATATGCACTAAATCTGTTGTCCTTCTCTATGATATTTAAATTTTCTTCACATACATATGCCAATGTGGCTATGTGTTTAATAAGCAGTTCAAAAACATCACCTGCACATTCTGACTTAGATTGGAGTGCACCATATCCATTCCATGGGTTGTAAATGCTCCTCATATGAGCTACTTCCATAGCGACAGAGAGTGGTGTTTTCCCACTTTTGTCAACACAATTCACATTTGCATTATAATCTAAAAGGATTTTTGTCATATTCTCATCTTCCAGCGTTATGACAATGTGAAGAGCTACTGTTCCTTCATTTGTCTGTTCATCAATGTTAGCACCTCTGTCTAACAGCATTTTCACAACATTTTCATTACTGTACTGAATAGCAAAGTGCAGAGGAGTCTTTCCTTCATAATCTTTTAAATTTACATTGGCCCCATACTTTAGAAATAGTTTGATTAACTTTTCGTTACCATTGATTATTGCAATGTTAAATGCAGTTACACCTTCATTTGTCGAATCATTAACATTGGCACCTTTGTCAATAAACACTTTAATATTCTATCCATACGTTCATCATCTAAGCGATTCAATGGAGCTGCTATATGAAGAGGAGTGTGACCATAAATATTCTTTACATTAACTTTCGCTCCATAAGTCAAAAGTAATTTGACTATTGAATCTGCTTTTTGTCCAACTGCTTCGTGTAATACTGTCATTCCATAATTCATTTTGTCATTGACCCTTGCTTTATTTTTTAACAACAATTCAATAACCTTTACATTGTTTAACTCAATTGCTAACCACAGTGGGCTTTTCCCATCTCTATTCCTAACATTTATATCTGCTCCATGTTGTAAAAATAATTTAATCAATTCTATGCTACCATTTAAAATCGCATAATGCAATGGAGTTTCACCAGAATACGAATGCTCATTAAGAAGATTCTGAAATAAGTGAATATTATAGAAAATGTAAATCCATTTAAATACCTTATAAATAATATTATTTAGCCTGTTCACCTTAACATTAATTTCTTCATCAAGAATTATTTTTACTATTCTTAGCATTTCATTTTCGTCTTAGAATTCATACAAGCCACAAAGTGTAATGGAGTTTTACCAAACACATACTTAAGATCCATCATTGTATTATAATCCAAAAGGACTTTGACACTTTCACTATCTCCTGATTCAATTGCTATATTCAGGGAAACAGGATAGTCTAATATGTCACTATTAATTGGTACACCAGCTTTTAAGAGAAACTTTTTGATACCTTCGTCATTAGAAGTAACAGCAAAATATAATGAATTAATATTTTCTTCTATATTTATATATATTCCTTGTGGAAAATGTGACGTGATACTTTCTGGTTGCAATAGTGGTAAATTGAATGACTGCAGCATTTCACTTTCATTGGTATAAAAATCTATTTCAATCATTGCGGACTCTGAAAATATTAATTGATAAAAATGTATAAATATAAAATATGAACAATATGAACAGATATAAATATTGCAATGTATTTTCAGAATGCTTCAACTATAAGTCTCAATGTGTAACTAATCCCTTTACAATGAAAGTTGATCTGTTTCAACATATTTTAATACGTACAAGTGACTCACAATTATTATTATCAATATGAATTGATTGAATTAAATAGAAATAAGACATATCTTTTCTTGTAAACATTTCCTTGTTCGTATAATGATTAATTACTTTTTTTGATAAACAAATATAACTTTAATAAATTATATAAATCTATATTATAAGACTGTAGGTTTAAATAATTTATTAAAGTTTATGTTGTTTATCTTTTTTTAATTAATAAGTATTATTTTATCAGAAGTCCTTAACTAAAAGTGTATATTATAAACTTCAATAACATAGCTTTAAATATATATCTTTTAAATTACACTCTTCAATAAGTTTTCTTAAATTCATTTATTCAGTTTACATTAATTCAAAAATAATTATATAAAAGTACAAAAATATTGAAAGTAAACGAATGTTCAAAATTTGAAATAAATTTATAGTGAGTTTAAATTTTCTTCAAGTAATTTATAAATATAAAAATGAACTTATGTTCATCATTGATTGTATATACATAAATTTACTTATCTTCAAATAATTCACAATCAAGAGTAACACAGATATAACTGGAACTCTATCACACTAAGTTTGAGTAAATAAAATAATATTAATTTATTCTTGTCTTGTAAGGTATATATTATTCTATGCTATAAAACCATTATAGTGAACTAACTAAGAATATATACAATTCCTTTTAAATCAAATTGAATTTAAACAAATATATTGTGAAATTAATTTTAATAAACAACAAAAGAAACAAATTATTTGTTTATACATGCAAAAATGTATTATAAAAACAAACATATGAATTGATATTTTGTATAATAACAGATGTTTTATAGCAAAAATATAAACATAAATTTTATAATCGATTTATATTTATAAATGCATCTTTTTAAGTATAGACATATACTTATTATAGTATAATATAAATAATATTAAGAAATCTAATGTACATTTTATGATAACATTATATTAAAAAAAAAACTTAAAAAAGGTATCAAAGCACTGTATATCAACTTTCACTTACCTGTAGCAGAATTTATTAATTTTGAACGAAAATCAGAGATCACAAAAGTAACTTGCTCTTAAAAGCTCGGTGGTACGATAACGCGAAAAAAAGCAAGCCAAGTCAATTAGAACGTTTTATATCACAAATGAACTTAATTATATCATCGAAGCAGGAAACGCTTTTGAAACTCAATAAGATTAGATACGATGAATTTTCGTGCGAAATTTCGTATGGCGCTAATTCGCGACTCATTCGTTTCCGATGAAAATGTATGATTTTCTATGCGACACATTGCGATCGATATCGATCGGGTCGTCCATTCAAACTAATCGATCTAGCTCTCAATTCTAGGCTGCTACTCTCAGATTGTACGATACCTACATATGATTCTTTTTATTGAGAATCACTTCTGGAAATGGCGCCATTTACGCGGGAAGTTTGAATCAGCGCGGTATATGCTAGGAGGATCGAAGACATCGAACGAGCTATGTCAAAGAAGATTGGAGCCGAGGTTCGATTCAAAGTTTATTTGTCCAAAAATTGGACGTTTTCTAGAATTATCTGTGCCTTTTCAGAAAATAAAATTTACTCTTTTTTAACTTTGTTATTTAATTTAAACAAATAATTACAAGCTAATATAATAACAATTTCGTTATATAATAACAATTTCGATATATAATAAATATTATTTAAATATCAACTTCACAAACTGTATTATAATGTATATTATAATGAAAATTTTAAAAGCAGAACCAACAATTTAACCGTATACAAACAAATTTCATATATTTATTTATAATTATACATTATTAACTTGATTTTTACTGTAAATACATTTATTTAATTTTTATTAATTATAAATAAAGAAATATTTACCTTTAAATGAATGTTTCAATTTTTAATTTCAGTTATGACTACATTATGATATCTTGATGAAGTGTAAATTCGTGACACATACATTCTGTTTAATATTATGATTGCTTATTGGTTTATAAAATAATATATAATTTGTTTAATTTAGATAGTTTCAAAAATACTACTGTAAAACTTTTGCATTGTCCACTCTCGTTTTTTAAATTAATTTGATTTTGATTGACATGTCAAATTTTGAAAAATAGGTCTTTATTTTACTTAACTTACTTTTTGAACGAATTGATCTTTTGTCAAATCTTTTTCATCCAATCCTGTGGTCATTACTTTTGATGATATACTTTAATTTGTTTAAATTTTTAAATATGAACTTGTGTGTATATTTCTTTGCCGACTGATTGTTATCGATTAAATTTTATATTATACATATATAGGTAGTGTTCGGATTAAAATATGATTTATTATTTTATTATTATCACTATCAATGTATAATACGTCTAATATTTAATAAAATAAAAATAATTTAAAATGTTATTTGTTTTAATACAAATAAATATTACCTACGTTCTTCACGATAGTTTGTATCCCTTGCAAAACTTGTGTATTAATCTTCATATCTACGGTAATATATAGTTTTTTTAAAAACTCCCGCTATTTTAAGTTTAAGTTTAAAACCTTGGAACGATAACATATTTACATGAAAAACTAAATGCAAGATTATATAGAATTGATTGTTTTTTCGCACAAAAATAGTTCCTCTATTTCGATTAGATTAGATTATGTACTTTGCAATACAGGTATACGTCATTTTAATCAAAATTGAATTTATATATTAAAAGTGTCAGTTGGATCTTTAGATATAAATTAGCTTTTTAAATAATGATTATACAAGCCTCGTAAATGACAAAGATAACGATAAGTAATTTGATGTCCCAGTTTATTGCTAATTGACCATTTATATATTTTACGCATAAAATATTGTATATTGATGTTTATTGTTACATAAAGATGTCGAGGCAAATGATTTTGTACGATTGATTTAATATTTTAGGTAGAATTATACTTTTTACAATGTTATAAAGATAATATTGATTATATCAATTTATTGCAATTCCAACTATTTATTACTATGCATACAATGGATTTCATTATGAAACACGTTTAATAATTACATATACCTAGTTATTTATAAGATTTATCGACGTTTTCAGAAGGATATCTTTCATCGGTCGTCCAAGCTTTCAATTTAGCAATAGCTTCGTCCAATTTTGGATTTCCACCAAGTTTATCAATTTCTTCTTGCAATTCTTTGTACAAGTCGTCGAGTACTTGCTTTGCAAAGTCAAGAGAGCCGAGCTTATCCATCAATTCGATGCAATATTTTTTCATTTCAAAATCTTTCGTCCTTTGTCGAAGTATGTCTAAATATTTCTATAAGGAACTTCATCATTTTCAAATATGCTTTACATTTAAATTAGCGACTTGGAGAGTAGATTTATTTTTACGTTGAGACTATTTATATCGAATTTGAAGAAATAAATTACATGAAAATAAATATAAAACGAATGTAGTTGCATTCAGAAAAGGTTAAAAAAATATCTAAAATAAAGAAACTAAAAGTAAATTAAAATGTTATCTATTGTATTATTTACAAAAACTGGAGAATTGCGCGATTTTTTAACTTTTATAATATTAAGTATTTTTATTTTTAATTTTACAAATTTTTGTTTATTGTGATTCTTCAGATGTTTTTAAATTTACATACGTAATAAACAACCTGCAGCTAAATTAAGTTAAATTAAGAGGAATTCCGGAGCGTTAAATGACAAAATCGAAATATTTTTTAATATTATGAAATAATATTATTTACATAATTTATTTAATGTGTGGAATATCTCAAATATATAACAAAATTTTAAATAAAAAATTCTTTTTTTAATATTTCTAAGTTAAAAACTCGTGAGATGATATATATTGATAAATAAATAATGAACCTCTTAGACATCGCCTCTTGACTTATTAATTTAAAATTACTTTTCTCACCGATGACAATCTCGAGAATTCCGACGACGTAAATATAATTAGTTAATTTATCTCATTGAATTAATAAAGAAAGGATACTTAAAACGATTTGACCTTCAGGGGTTCCCGATCGAACTGCGTGAATTATAGGAACCGTGAATTTACCTTCAGTAATATCTTCAGCAAAGGATTTGGTTGTCCAATACTAAAAATTTTGATTAGGTTATAATAATGGGTGTAGATGATTTACCATAAAATGTACTTTATTCTGAATACTTACTTCCTCTTGTCGGAAATTGCTATAATCATTTTGAAGTTGATAAACTATGCTAAACACTTTCCCGAAATTTTTTATGTCCCTCTTGCCGGTAGTTGAAAAAAGATCCAGCAATTTCAAAAATATATTAATGAACGGTTCGGTTTCTAAAAATGTATTAACGGAAATTAAGAAACATTTGATTGATTTTTATTTCAAAAAGAGTTAGATTTTTAATACGATTATACGTCATGTACGTATGTGATTAAAATAGCTAAGCATCTTTATTCAAAATGTATTCAAAATACAACCTTTAGGTTTAAAAATAAAAAAAATTGTTTTGACAGTATAAAAAATTCAACATAAATATCTATAAGGAAATTCATAAATTATTTCGAACATACAGTATAATCTTCATTCCACCACGCTTTAACCATATCGTAACTACTTCTACATATACACACGTACGCATTAGAAAATTACTGGAAATCAGTATGATCAATAATTACATTAAAATCTTGATAATTTTACGTAGACTCAATAAAGATAATGGTGATGTAAATTAAAAATTATATAAAAACGTCAGTAAATAAATAGACACAGAAACTTTATAACACGCATGGATTAAATCCCATAGTGTATTCAAATGTTACATAAGATATTGAAACTTATAGTAAAGTATTCTCAAATAACGTAGGTGATATTATGTCTACGTTACATATATTGAGTTATCTTTTTTTAAATTTATATATTCTAATCGTAAGATACAAGGTCATGGAAATTCAGTTACCTGTACAATGAAAAACGAATTTCAAAATGATTGGTAGTTTATTAGATTAATTGTTTTAAAAATTTTATTCGCTCTGTATTGATATTTAATAATTGAAAAAATTAATTTCATAAACTGTTGTACCAATTACTTTAAAACTTCCCAGAATAATTGATTGCACCAAAACGAAGAAGAATGTATGGAGATTGTTGTGGTTTCGCTTATATTTAATATTCAACATTATGTTTTTGTAAACATAGGACTTTTCAGTGGATCATTTTAACCGCTTTTATATTACTGTAATTATTAATTGAAATTATTGTTTGGCTTTGACATCCCGTTAATACTAAAAAATGAAAGCTTCGAAAGTCATGTATTATAAAAACAAAATGTATAGAATATTAGCATTAACCCATTAAGTCCCAAAATGACATTTTTTATCACGGGTTTTCAACGGCTGTACTATCTGTAAAAAAAGCTGTAAAAAATTTGAAAGATAGTGTTTCCGACTAAAAATTAACTGATCTTTCAGAATATGATATTCATTTTTTCAAAAAATGCACCTTTGACGAGCTATTTAGGTTTTTTTGCAAAAATAACGCGAATTTTCGAACCTCTTTATTTTTTTAATCGAACGTTTGCCGTAAATAACGCGAATTTTCGAACCTCTTTTTTTTTTTATCGAACGTTTTCGTATTGAAATCTCATAAGGATTCTTGTTATAACTATGAAAACCACGTCAAATGATCCTAAACTTGAAGTTAAGTCATTGACAATTGTCAAATTTCATGTGGAAATACACAAAATGGCGGCCTAAGATAGAAAAAATGTCAAAATCTTGAGGAATTTTTTACTCAAAAACGATGGACTTTAGGAAAAAATTTTATAGAATAAAAAGTTCTTAGAATTCATCAAAGAATACGCTGGAATTTTTTCAGAATTTTTCGACGACTTTATTAAATTTTCAAAAAATTTGCACTTTTGAAAAATCCAAAAAGTCGTCAAAAAATTCTGAAAAAATTCCAGCGTATTCTTTGATGAATTCTAAGAACTTTTTATCCTATAAAATTTTTTTCTAAAGTCCATCGTTTTCTAATAAACGTTCACTGAAGTCTATTTTTGTCTATTATTTACGTTTTGCTGATGACAACATTTTTATATTACTTTGAATAAGTAATATCAGTTCTATTATAATATAAGTATAATTATAAGTAATATAATTACTTATAGTGATAATTTATATTATTAGTTTACCAAACTACAGCATTCTTTTATATATATTTCCTTCACAATTCATAACTGAGATATAATACTATTATTTTGAGCAGAAATTATTCTATCAATGTCTTGTTTTATGAAGATACGTCATTTGAAAGAAATTGCAATTTTATGGCAAATCTCCAAAAAACCTATTTTTTTCAATGTTCTGTATTATCGACCATGAAATTTATCAGTAATATTAAAAAACAGATAAAAATAATAAAAAATATATACTGTAAAGAATGTGACAAGGTGGATTTAATCCACTTGTCATATAGATGCCAGCATTACCGACACCGCGAAGCGGCGCGGTATCGGTAGCATATGAGAGCAATAAGCAGGCGCTACGACTAGTGCGGGCGTAGCGCAGTGGTTAGCGTGAACGCCTTCGGATCCGAAGGGGCTCGGGTTCAAGACCCGACGCCCGCTTCATTTTTTATTCAGCACTTAAAAAGTCTCATGCCACAATGGCGCCCAACGTAAAAAACCCACCTGCTTAAAACCTTGTACATAGTGTAAATAGTCCCTAATCCCTTCCTAAGCAGCCTTCCCTAGCAGCAGCGCTCCTAGAATAATTTGAGGGAATTGTTCTAGTGAGCAAAGAGCAGAAGCAAAGCCTCCTCCCCAGCCTATAATACGTCTCGATGTCTTACAGACACTCGACGGTTTGGTGGGGGGGATTGTGACAAGGTGGATTTAATCCACTTGTCATATAGATGCCAGCATTACCGACACCGCGAAGCGGCGCGGTATCGGTAGCATATGAGAGCAATAAGCAGGCGCTACGACTAGTGCGGGCGTAGCGCAGTGGTTAGCGTGAACGCCTTCGGATCCGAAGGGGCTCGGGTTCAAGACCCGACGCCCGCTTCATTTTTTATTCAGCACTTAAAAAGTCTCATGCCACAAGAAATATTTTTTAATAAAATAATGTGAAAAAAAAATTGTTACATCCCATATGAAATCAGAAATAAACAGTAATACAATAACGAACCATAACGCAAAATTCGTAAATAATAGACAAAAATAGACTTCAGTGAACGTTTATTAGAAAACGATGGACTTTAGAAAAAAATTTATAGGATAAAAAGTTCTTAGAATTCATCAAAGAATACGCTGGAATTTTTTCAGAATTTTTTGACGACTTTTTGGATTTTTCAAAAGTGCAAATTTTTTGAAAATTTAATAAAGTCGTCGAAAAATTCTGAAAAAATTCCAGCGTATTCTTTGATGAATTCTAAGAACTTTTTATTCTATAAAATTTTTTCCTAAAGTCCATCGTTTTTGAGTAAAAAATTCCTCAAGATTTTGACATTTTTTCTATCTTTAGGCCGCCATTTTGTGTATTTCCACATGAAATTTGACAATTGTCAATGACTTAACTTCAAGTTTAGGATCATTTGACGTGGTTTTCATAGTTATAACAAGAATCCTTATGAGATTTCAATACGAAAACGTTCGATAAAAAAAAAAGAGGTTCGAAAATTCGCGTTATTTTTGCAAAAAAACCTAAATAGCTCGTCAAAGGTGCATTTTTTGAAAAAATGAATATCATATTCTGAAAGATCAGTTAGTTTTACGTCGGAAACACTATCTTTCAAATTTTTTACAGCTTTTTTTATCAGATAGTACAGCCGTTGAAAACCGTGATTAAAAAATGTCATTTTGGGACTTAATGGGTTAACATTAACTTTAATGAACCAATTTTCTACCGATAAAGCTGATTTTAGATGATAAATCAAAAAGATATCCAGGAAACGTGTAATATACACTCACAAAAATGTATTCTTATGATTAGAGGATTGTCGTCTCAAGTAGGCCTCAATAGGAAATCCAGTTAATATTAAAAGATTCTTCTATAACCCAGAATATTCGATTTCTACTTAGAATAGTGAGTTCTTGATTTTAATGGCATCTACTGGGTAACAGAAGAATCGTTGAACATCAAGTGGATTTCCTTTTTAATCATATTTTTGTGAGTGTATTTACAAAAAATATTGTCGTCATACTTACTGTAACCAAGTAGTTCTATGTATTCGCTTACCGTTGGGCAAGCCAAAACATCCTTCCAATAAAGTTCTTGGCTTTGACCATGGTAAAGACGCATCATGCAATCAATGTAAATGTCGAGTGCCTAAATGTATTATTAAACAATCTATTATTCGTTATCATCATAATACATCATAATACAGCGATACATTAATAATGTATATTCACTTTACAAAATAAAAGAAAGTGTACCTTGGAATTATTTAATGCAATTACTTTTTTTATGGCCATAAGCACCCCGGCATTAGAAGAAAAGTAAGTTATAGGAAGCCCATAAATTCGATGAGCAGTTGGCATTCCTCCACGCATTTGCGAATTATCTTCAAAATCATCTGCTCTGCACAGAATATTTTTCAATAGTGTTAAGTTTAGTAATGTTTAGTTTATTTATTTATTCAAACAGTACACATCACAATATTATATTGAACGTATAATTACTATAACTAGCAAAACACAATCATTTTTGCACAGGCAATATTATTTACCTGGTCGCACAACTGGTATATTAAATTAAACTATTTCTGCTAAATATAGACTACTATACAATTAATAAAACTATATTATAATTATAATTATAAGAGTGATAGTGCTCTGTATAACAACATCCATCTTCTAACAACAAATTAACGTTATGATACTTTAATAATTTAATTAGATCCGATTTTTTAGTTTATTTTTAGAATTTAATTTGCTAAATTGAGATCCTTTTTATTAAAGGTTCTTACCACTACAGTAAAACTACTTTTATTACTCACTGATTTATTTATTTTTGGTAATAAAATACTCTTATTTCTAGTTCTCGCATTACTATGGACCTATAACTTGTTACTAATACTTCATAATAGTTCAATAAAGATTCAAAAACAAAAGTTTGATTCAAATTTAAAGGATAGTTATTTATTATAAATTTATTTTTACTAACAATTTTAATCAATCTATTTTGTTACTTTTGGAATAGATCTAGATTGTTTCTGTAAGCTCGACCCCAGGCAATTATACCATAGGCAACTATAAACTGCGAAATAAAGCGTAGTATAACAACATTATGGTTTTCTCCTGCATAATGGATAAGAATTTGGAGAACACATACGTCAGATATTTAGTTTTACTAAATTGAAATCTATTATTAAACCAAGATATTTCGTATTATTAACTCTCTTGATTTCTTCATTCTTAATTCTAATTCTTATGTCGCTAAGTACACTATCCCTATAGTCCCAAACGTTATATAAACAGTTTTATTAATGTTTAAAGATAATTTATTATGAACCAACCAATTACAAACATGTTTCAGGTATTTATTCATTTTTTTCCTCTGCATTAGACCATGTGATCTGCATTAGAATAACTGTATATTTCTTTCTTCACATTTAGTTCTGTTTGATTTTACTATTTGTTTCCTATTTATTAAGTAATTTTTTATTATATTTAGTGCATTTCATCTAATATTATAAGTACTCAGGTTGTCTAGGATAATACCATGATCAACAGTATCGAAAACTTTGGCAATAAGATCAAGGAAAGTAGCTATAATTGGTCTACTTTTGTCGAGGTTATCATATATGATTTTAATTCGGTGACTAAGGCGTCTTCAGTTTTTTTGTTTTTTATAAAACCAAACTGATTTTTAGATAAAATATCATGTTTAATGATGAAATCATAGAGTACACTATGTATGACCTTTTTTTAATTTTGCAGTATTAGAAATTAAAGAAATAGATCTATAATTCGTTGAATTTATGGATAGGAATAACCTCTGCTTTTTTAACCCATTCGACCAAATTGATTTTTCAATACATAAATTAAACACATAAACCAAAGATTTAATTGTTTTGACATCTATACCATCAACACCACCTGAATTAACTTTGATATTATTAATTATCTTTAGTACCTCTTGTGAGTTGGTTGGACATATAATAATCGATTCACTATTAGATACAATACAAATTTTACATGGTTCATTTGTTTTGTCAATCATTTCACTCAGTTTAGGATCGATACTACTAAAAAATTTATTTAAACAATTTGAAAGATCTGTTGGTTCGTTCAATTTCTTGTTTGTATCATCAATAATGCATTTAATATCGCCATTCTTATTTGTATTTCTGCCTTATTTAGTATTGATCATTTTCCACAACTTTCTAGGATTATTATTATTATTTTTTTAAATCATATTTTTATCAAAGTTTTTTTGTGGCGTCTTTAATTATTTTGCTTAAATATTCTTATATATTTTGTACTTAGTCTTCAAGATCATTTTATGCGGTTCTTTTTGCTTTTTTTATTGTTATATAAATTTTCCTTTTTAAGAATAGACTTTATTATAGCATTAGTGATCCAGATCCTCCAATGTTTTGCTTTCCCATTATTTCTGTTTAACGGGATGTCGGACTCAAGTTATAGGGATCTATACCTTTCACCATAAGAATTATGTTGGAAATATCGATTTAAAAATCTGAAAAAATTCATATGCGTAGTTTAAAACAAAAGGGAGGGCATGACGTTTTGATTTTTTCAGAAAAAATAAATTTGTTAATAATAATTGAATAAACAATTTTTGGTCGGTAATTATTGGTTAGAAAAGGCATGAATTTTCAACGCAAAAATCAAAATTAAATTTCACATTTAACAATCTGAAAAAATTTGAATACTGTTTAAAACATGCCTAAGGACACGGCGTTCAGGATTTTTTAAAATATTTAATGTTTTGTCTATAAAAAAATATTAAAAATGACCATTTTCTGAGTTCGTCATCTCCTTAAGTGCGTACCATATTTTGCAGAGTCAATATAAGTGGATACCATCGAAATCAACATAACAACTGTGTCGTTAGGATCCTGAATACTATAAACTCTGCCAGTTCATTTTTCTTACTAATTTATTCAATTTTTGTAGTTAATTCTATTAGTATTAGCAACATTTTAACTTTTAAATATTTCTTGTTTAACAGTAATAAATAAAGAATAACGATCGGTAAAGTTATAATGTATTTTATAGATGTTATAATTTAGACTCTTTAAAAAAATGTTATCAATACATGTTCCTTCCTGGGGATTATACTGTGAAGGTCTTGAATCCTATACTTACGAATTCCGGGATATACCTCTTTCATGAAAATTATTTAAAAATTATTGGCTTATAGAGTTAATTTTTATTATATCAATAATAAAATCGCCCAATATTATATGTTGTTTAACATTAATAGACAGACGCAAGTATAAAGACGCGTAAGCCATATACAGTTAACTAGCCCCTCGAGTTTTATTAAAGATATATATACATTCAAACCAAGCTCAAAATGAAGCCCAGATCGAGTAGATTTGATTAAAAAGAGAAGTTTATATATCTTAATTTGGTGAAAAGTTAGAGAAGAAATAAGAATTAAACGAAATTTTAACAAAAATTTTAGTATTATAATTTTAAAAATTTGTTAGGTCAAAATCTCATTAAATTCTTATTTCTTTCATATCTTTTGACCAAATTGAGTTTCTTCTTTTTTAAATCCAATCTACTCGATCTGGTCTTTTTTCTGAACTAGGATTTGAATGTATATCTTTGTATTTTTTCTGTTATAAGCGACCAAAGTTAAGGGTTTTTTGGATTAATTTTTCGTTATTTGCTTGTAACTATCATAAAAAAGAGCGTTAGGGTCTAAAATTCCGGGGTTCTTCATATTTTTATAGCAGTAAACATGTTCTAGATTTTGGTAAAGATCCAATTTTTAGAGTTGGGATACTTTCCTTGTTAGTGTCTTTGTCTGAAAGAAACGCTTCGGAGTGCTGAAACACATGATGAGACGTTTGTTTAGCTCTTTTACAATCGTCTTAGCGTTACCTTTTCATATCAGCACTGCTTCTGTTCAGTGCTTACGCACTTGAATAGTCTCCGTTACGATAATGATATCATCGAGATGAGCAGAAGAAACCGATTTGAATTTAGGTCTAATAGGCATGCGGATAAGCTGGAATAAACATATTCCAGGTACCGTAAAAGCCGTTATTGGGCGCAACTCTACCTTTAGAGGTATTGGTGATACGCAAACTTCATTTTGATTGTAGTAATGTATTGGGCTTTCTTAGCCTCGCGTAGGGTACTTGCATAAACGACAAAGGATCTGCATCAAGTTTATTCCAAGACAGTATTCGACTTATAAGTTTACGCAAATATATATACTCTTCTTCTATCATGTTAGTAACACCTGATGAGGATAGCGTTATCACTTTCTACACTTGTCAT
The DNA here is from genome assembly GCA_026168455.1 of Theocolax elegans. NCBI lineage: Eukaryota > Metazoa > Arthropoda > Insecta > Hymenoptera > Cerocephalidae > Theocolax > Theocolax elegans. Next base: position 61,753,832 of record CM047427.1, read on the forward strand.
TTCCAGACATAATTTACTCGCATATAGCATTCAATGTTCAAATCCGGCATTATTGCTACATGCTTCTTTCGAGTCTCTTCACCAATGATAACGGATAGTACTATGTGATTACATAAAACATGTGTACTACCATCAGCAATTTTGGCATTTCTAGCTTGTGAGTCAAAGATCGATCTACCTAAGGCAGTAGCCAACTGCAAACCGTTCGGCTCCATGACTGTTGCTGATAAGCCTGGTTTGAACAACGCTCTGATCCGGAATCTCCCTACATCGACGTAGCACCACCATCACGTCTCGTCCTCGGGACAATAACTTTTATGGTTATATTTCTACTTCAAAACAACGCAAGTTTCCAATCCATTTTGATTTTCTGGAGGCGATTAGTCCTTTCTACTTCTTATCTGCAGCCATACTCTCACGGTTGACAGAAGACGAAACCATTTCCTTCTTGGAGACTACCTGTACTTTGGGGTCTGTACTGTCTCCTCTAACCGATTCTTCGCGAGGTTTTTGCAAAGTCAGGATATGTCCTGACCGAGTATGCTAACTTACCACAATTGTGATATTTTGACAGTTTAGGAAAATTATCTTGAAACTCCTCGCTCTTCTATTTTGAATCCTACTTATCCCAAAACATTAAAGAAGAACCCCCGGTGGTTTTTCTACCTAGGTGACGTAAATTTATCTATCTTCATCCCATTTATCTGGCTACTGATTTACATGGTCTTAAAAGTTGTTATCAAACTCTCGGTGAGCCATTCTATCAGGACTTGCTGGTACGGCTCACTCTCTTACTTAGACACGCTAGCTACCTTTGGCTTGGCGCTCGGTCGCTTCTTATTAGACTTCGAATTGTATGCTATAACTCAGATAGCATCAAGTCTTATTCTCTTGCAGGTGGTCAGTAAAATTTTTTTACGCTCGAGTATTTGTTTGGTGTACATCTTCAATATATATATATATATATATGGGTGATTCTCTGTGAAATCGAAGATGAAAAAAATTAATATTGCTATAACTGTGGGAATATGTTTTAGAGGTATCCAGTAGTTCTCTTTAATTTTTTCAGATTTTTTCGGGGCCATTATTTTAAGTTACAGACAGTCAAAGTTGACATTTTAGCACTTTTTTGCATTATTATACCCATTTTCATGAATTTGTAGCTCCCAGGGGATGCATTTTTCACTAAAAACATAAATATGACTTTTTTTCTAAAATTTTCTAAACTTTTCATTAAAAATACTTTTAAAGTCATAAATATATGCTGTCACGTTATTGTAAGCCATTTAAACCTTAAATAGTGAAAATCAGCAGTTCTGCTCCGGACTCTGGAAACCTAATACTGTCTAAAACATGTCTTTTTATAGTCAGAAACTATCTATTAATTTCCAGAGTGGGTCTAAACCATTAAGACCACTTTTGATCAGAATATATTTGTTGCCTTATAACGATGAATTTATTAGCATGATCATTGCAAAAAATTTATGCTGTTACCTTAGAGTGGTAGAAAAGCATCTCCACTTTTTTCAGTATCAATCTAATCTCCTGTAAGCTGCTAAAAATACAAATACAAATACAACGTTAACGTTACAATATTATATATATTGTAACGTTGTATTTCCTTGAGAGGATTCCATGTACAACGATCACTGATAGTGTACTATCGATTACTGCTTGTTATCAATTATATTTTATATTAGCAATTCCGGCGGTCGAATGATTTTATTTGGTGGGCGCCAGACCGCCGATAGGGCTTTGAGACTTAACAGGGTGTATAGGTATTCCTGGATCGTCACCACGGACAGTGAAGATAACCGACGTTGATCCAATACTCTGAAATAGAGGGAACCGAAAAGATTCGAAGAAAACAGAATACAAATATTTATGAAATTATGTAACAGTAGTTTTATTACTTAGTTCTTAAAATCCATTATATGCATTTATATTACAACTCGTATTTATATTTTCCACGGAATAGCCCGCTGGCTACTTACAATTATAATAAAATTAATTTGTACAAATGTACATTAATCAAAACATATAGATATTTAATTTATATTAATCGCGAGTTAAATTCGAATACATTGAGGAAAAAGGAAAAATTCGCGAATAATAACAGAAATTTCAAAATGGCCAGACAGACCACTCACCGCACTTCCGTCAGGAAATATCCTTTGGTGAACCTCTGGGTATTTTACGCAATAATTTCAAGATAGTCGTAATCTTTCTTTCCTTCCTTCTCTCCTCAACAATACTATTCTCTCTCTATCTATCTCCAATTCTACTATATTCAAAAACACTCTCGATATTTTCTCCTTTTAGTAATAATAATGAATAATTATAGCAGTCTCGCTGGCTATAGTCAAGCATCGAATAACCGCCTTTTTATACGGTTATAATAAACAAAAGTATTTGTAATAATATATAATTTTGACTCATCTATGTGTCCTCCTATCTTCTTTATAATAGCCATGCAAATTCTAGGGATTTTGGCAATAAATTTATCTAATGTTTCAGATTGTATATTATACTATTTTTGCTGTAATATACTCGATAATTGAGAGGTAGATGAAATAGAAGTTTTTCTGACTACACGATCCAACTCTACCCATAATAAATCTATTGGGTTTAAATCTGGACGTGCGTCGGCCACTCCATGTCTTTTAATTTATTTTTTTCAGCAAGCTCTAATAAATAATTTTTACAAATTTTTACTGTGTGTTTCGGGTCATTGTCATGTTGGAAAATAAACGGACAATTATGTAATTGAGTTATTGATGCTAGAACGTTTTTCTTTAAAATATTTATATAAACTTTCTTATTCATAATATTATCAATTTTTGTAAGATCATCAACAGCCCCACACCATTATGGAACCTCAGCCATACTTTTCGTTTTAGTCTTTTTCTTACATAGATTCTTTTTGCACAACCAAAAACTGTAAACTTTATTTCATCACTCCATAGTGCTTGTTTCCATTGTTCAATCATCTAATTCATGTACTTTTTACCCCATAATAATCTCTTCTTTATATTTACGGGTCTCAAAAAAGGTTCGATAGATAGTCTTCTGGGCAATCTGCTTGTTCTTATTAGAACTTGCAAAAATTGATTAACATAAACTATCGGAACAGTCAACTTTCTCTCACGCAAACTCGTTAACACAATAAATTTATATTCTTTCGAATTTGTTTTTCTGGAATATATTCTACTACGTCTGTTCTCAACACTGCCCGTCTCGATAAACTTTTAACATTATAAGTGTACTGTACGTCTATTAATTTTAACTACTACGCGATTTCATGATTGCTGTTGGAATATACAAGTAAAATAATGTAAATATAAAAGATTACTTTGCAAAAAATCACTCGACTATAGCTTGAATGTTGTTTCGACAAAGGTGACAAAAAGAAGGGTTTTATGGCAATGTCTGTGAGTGCATCGGCGTACTCGGCGGACGGTCTAACTGACCATTTTTATAACTAGCTTATTGTCCATATGTGTGCAGTATGAGCATAATGCGTAGTATTTTGGATGCTTTCTTAGTTTTAGGGCATCGTTCTTAGTTTAGTCTCGAACCGCTTCTCGTACAGTAAAGACCTATCCTTTCTCGTGACATTATAATAAAGTGTCTAAGTTTGTTATTGAATATTGTCGTCTTTATTTATTCCAATCCCCATATGTATAAAAACCAACAGGTTATGGGCCAGACATCGTTGTATTAAATCATGTGTTTTGTTAAAGATTGATATCGCGTTGATTAAGGCTATATCGTATATAGTTCATTTAAAAATTTAAAATTCGTGAAGTGTTGCTATAAGTAGATGATAATACAGAAATTAATTTACCATGGCCAATAAGCCTTTGATCAACCGAAAGAAGTGGACGACATTCTGATGTCTTGGCTTTCAACCCCCAATCAAAAATAAATAAGTATTTGAAATGGGTTAAATACTTAATCGGACCAGCGAATTATACTGGAGATAAGTATAAATGGATTTATTAATATTAGTTACAAACTCTCGAGAAATTTGACATTTGTCAATATATTTGTCAAATATATTAGAGAAAAAGAGGTATAACGTGTTCGTTAAATACTTGTGTTTGCAATTCTTTTTGAAATAATTACGTAATGTAGTTGAATTTTTTTAAAAGTTTAAACATGACAATATTAATATAATATTGTATAACTTAAATAAGTAAAATTATATTTATAGTAGTTTTGCTGTAATATACTCGATAATTGAGAGGTAGATGAAATAGAAGTTTTTCTGACTACACGATCCAACTCTACCCATAATAAATCTATTGGGTTTAAATCTGGACGTGCGTCGGCCACTCCATGTCTTTTAATTTATTTTTTTCAGCAAGCTCTAATAAATAATTTTTACAAATTTTTACTGTGTGTTTCGGGTCATTGTCATGTTGGAAATAAACGGACAATTATGTAATTGAGTTATTGATGCTAGAACGTTTTTCCTTTAAATTTTATAGTAAACTTTCTTATTCATAATATTATCAATTTTTGTAAGATCATCAACAGCCCCATACCACTTATGGAACCTCAGCCATACTTTTCGTTTTATCTTTTTTCTTACATAGATTCTTTTTGCACAACAAAAAACTGTAAACCTTCTTTCATCACTCCATAGTGCTTGTTTCCATTGTCTCAATCATCTAATTCATGTACTTTTTTACCCCATAATAATCTCTTCTTTATATTTACGGGTCTCAAAAAGGTTCGATAGATAGTCTTCTGGGCAATTCTGCTTGTTTCTATTCGAACTTGCAAAAATTGATTAACATAAACTATCGGAACAGTCAACTTTCTCTCACGCAAAACTCGTTAACACAATAAATTTATATTCTTTCGAATTTGTTTTTCTGGAATATATTCTACTACGTCTGTTCTCAACACTGCCCGTCTCGATAAACTTTTTAACATTATAATGTGTACTGTACGTCTATTAATTTTTAACTACTACGCGATTTCATGATTGCTGTTGGAATATACAAGTAAAATAATGTAAATATAAAAGATTACTTTGCAAAAATCACTCGACTATAGCTTGAATGTTTGTTTCGACAAAGGTGACAAAAAGAAGGGTTTTATGGCAATGTCTGTGAGTGCATCGGCGTACTCGGCGGACGGTCTAACTGACCATTTTTATAACTAGCTTATTGTCCATATGTGTGCAGTATGAGCATAATGCGTAGTATTTTGGATGCTTTCTTAGTTTTAGGCATCGTTCTTAGTTTAGTCTCGAACCGCTTCTCGTACAGTAAAGACCTATCCTTTCTCGTGACATTATAATAAAGTGTCTAAGTTTGTTTATTGAATATTGTCGTCTTTTATTTATTCCAATCCCCATATGTATAAAAACCAACAGGTTATGGGCCCAGACATCGTTGTATTAAATCTGTGTTTTGTTAAAATTGATATCGCGTTGATTAAAGCTATATCGGTATATAGTTCATTTAAAAATTTAAAATTCGTGAAGTGTTGCTATAAGTAGATGATAGGCAGAAATTAATTTACCATGGACCAATAAGCCTTTGATCAACCGAAATAAGTGGACGACATTCTGATGTCTTGGCTTTTCAACCCCCAATCAAAAATAAATAAGTATTTGAAAAATGGGTTAAATACTTAATCGGACCAGTGAATTATACTGGAGATAAGTATAAATGGATTTATTAATATTAGTAACAAACTCTCGAGAAATTTGACATTTGTCAAATATATTTGTCAAATATATTAGAGAAAAAGTAGGTATAACGTGTTCGTTAAATACTTGTGTTTGCAATTCTTTTTGAAATAATTACGTAATGTAGTTGAATTTTTTTAAAAAGTTTAAACATGACAATATTAATATAATATTGTATAACTTAAATAAGTAAAATTATATTTATAGTAGTTTTGCATTAAAACGGATTTATATAATAGTACACGAATGTATTGTAAAGAAAAACAGAAATTAAATAATGAATTGAAACTATGCAAGTTTAGTAAAATGTAATTAGAATATTACTTACTCCTTTAATAAATATATTTTTAAGAAATTAATTTGAATTAAAAAAAAATCACGTGTAAAATATCGATGAAATTGAAGTTTGTATACAGTGAAGTATATTTTAATTTTTTTTGGAGAAGTAAATTTGATAGACTTTTGTCGTTGGTATTAGACCAAGTAAGAACTGAAATAAGGTAAATTCAGGTGTAATTTAATTTCTGCTTTGAAATTAAATTATTAAAATCTTTAATTACTGAAAAAAATTAAAGATTATTTATTTAAAATTTATTAGTAGCAAATTTATTTTGTATCAATAAAAAAAAAGGAATTAGAAACTAAGATTAAATATGTTTTACAAATAGCATATTAAAAAAATATATATGTATATATCTATATGATTTGAACATGATATACCTTATAAAAAAAAAAAAAAAAAAATGATGATGTCAGAATTATTTTGAAATGTAATGATAAAATGAAAGTTCTAAAGTAAAATAAATTAATGAATTAGTATTGCTTACTAAAAAAAAATGAATGATCTAGAAGAATCATATGGTTGATTTTATATTGATTATAAAATTTGATTTAAAATATGTAGATAAATAAATATATCAAGTAAAAATGTGGTATAAAGAAATTCTATGTATCGATATTAATTGGAAGTCAATTTGACGTAAAAATGGTCAGTAAAATATAGTAATATTTGTTAATAAAATATATATTAACGAATCTGTTGTATAAAATCATAAGTATATGAAATGATTATTAAATTTGATGATTAATTCTTATATTAAGTGTCATATTATAAAAAAAAAAAAAAATAGACGTATATTAACCAGTAAATAAAAATCTGATGTTAGAAAATCAGGTATGATAATACTTATAAATAAATTCTGATATTGGGAAATCAAATCTCTTAAAGCTCATGATTCAAGTTTAACATTGATAAATTACATACTAAAAAAAAAAAATCATAACATTATTATTGATGAATGTAAATAGTGAATATGATTATATATGTATTTTATATTTACATATTAATACTGATACATTGGATAAGAATCAGATATTATCTGATAGATTAATAAATCTCATTCTGTTGAGAAATCATATAAGTCAACAAATTTTATGTATTTTTAACAAAGATCAATTATTTTATTGATGATTTATGTATTCAGATAAATTAATATTAAAAATCTGATATTAAATTCTTTAATTTGTTATATAGTTTATGTAATAAATTCCTGTTGAGAACCTGACAAGTAAAATCATGTAAGTCAAATAAATGTAGTTAATATACTTTGGCGCTTCAGACTCAGATGTATTTATTAAAATAATGAAACAAAGTTGAAATGAATACGAAATAAAAGTAAGGATTATTGATTAGATGTGATACATTAGTTGATACAATGAACTAAGAATTGGTAATAGTTCAGAAAGTTATATTGATAAAATATCATTGATATGAATATGAATGGAATGAATAAATACAAGTACCATAAATTTGAAATCAATTTATTAAAGGCATATGTGAGGTAAAAAGGCATATCTATATAATTGAATTGTAGCGCGAAATTGGACTGATATTTATTAGGTGACAACTTTCAAGACGTTGAGAATGGGTCACAGGAATAAACTGCAGAACTGACATTTTAAATGTCAGGTGATAACTCTCAAGACATTGAGAATGAGTCGTATAAGATAAAGCACTGGACTGATATTTTATCAGATGACAACTCTCAAGACGTTGAGAATGGGTCATGGAAATAAAGCTGCAGGGCTGACTATTATATGTCAGGTGACAACTCTCAAGACGTTGAGAATGAGTCATGGATATTAAACTGCAGGGTTGACAATTAAATGTCGAATGACAACTCTCAAGACGTTGAGAATGGGTCATGGAAATAAAGCTGCAGGGCTGACTATTATATGTCAGGTGACAACTCTCAAGAGGTTGAGAATGAGTCAAGGAAATAAAAGTGCTGGACTGATAAAGTTTTATCAGGTGACAACTCTCAAGACGTTGAGAATGAGTCATGGAAATTGAACTGCAGTATTGATAATTAAATATCAGTTGACAACTCTTAAGTTTTTAAGAATGGGTTAAGTTAAAATTGTGCGCAAAAATTATAAGTAAATGACAACTTTCTAGTATTTGAAAATGAGTCATATTGAATTTTTTGAATAAAAATTATAAGTTAAAAGACAACTCTCTAGTATTTGAGAATGAGTCAAATTAAACTTTTGGTGTAAAAATTATAAGCTAAATGACAACTCTCTAGTATTTGAGAATGGGTCAAGTTAAAGTGAGCAAAAATAATTCTATAAAATGACTATTCTAGGTTTGAGAATGAGAATATTAATTTGCCTATAAATGCCTTGTTTAATATTTTCTGGAATTAAGAAAATAGTGTTAAAGACAAATGATTGAAAGTGTAAATTGTGTTTGAAAATTTGATACCAATGCAAAATTTTTAATTTTACACTGATAAGTAACCTACATTTTAATACGTACAATTCAAGAAACAGTTATAAAAGTATAACAAAGAAATCATAATGAATGCATTATATTTATTAAGTTAAAACTATGAAGAAAACATTAAGTATGTTGGTGTACACATTGAAAATGTTAAACAAAAGGTTGTATTTTTGAAAGATTATGTTATAAATAACATTCCAATTATGGCCTTTATAATTATAGATTATATCTTGTAATCAAAATTGAAATAGTTTAAAATCAACCTTTGTGAATATTATTAATGCTAGTATGAAAAAAAAGGTTGTGTAAAAAAAAAACAAACTTGTATTGAAAACCGTTTCAATTCATATTTTATATTTGATTTAAATTTATTTTTAGTATAGTAAAATGTATACTAAAGAAATAAAAGAACTAAGTAAAACAATGTTCTGAAGGGAATTCCCAAATTACTTGTTAAAATATTTTGCTAGATAAATGTTTTATTATTTTATGGTTTACACACGTTATAAGATTTACCTAAGGATTAAAAGGGGTTTCTTAAAATTGTACGAAGAAAAATGAAAGGTTTATGGATTCAGTTTCTTACGAAAGCAAAGTGTATTTATTTGCTGTAAATTTATGATTAATAAAGAATAACATAATGTAATATGTTAAATTGATTGATTAAGAAAATCAAATCATTTGGTACTTGAAGTTGCTAAAGCAGAGCATACGTTATTGAGTGTTGTAAAGGTTATTGTAATTCCTGTTATGAAAGGTGTTAACCATGAAGCATTGAAAAGTTAAAAATTGTAATGATTATACATAAAGAATAATGATAATAATTGCACATCTAATCAATATACCTGGTAATATACAATAAAAAAAATATATTGGTAAAAACCTGATGTTGAAAAATATATCGAAAGAATTATAATTCAAAGAAATGAATATAATTTGCATTTATGTTACAGGAAATCAAATTACAAATCTACTGTTCAAATCAGTATCTATACGTGGTTGATGTATTTTATTACAAACAAGGTTGTGTAAAAAAAAAAACAAACTTGTATTGAAAACCGTTTCAATCATATTTTATATTTGATTTAAATTTTATTTTTAGTATAGTAAAATGTATACTAAAGAAATAAAAGAACTAAGTAAAAACAATGTTCTGAAGGGAATTTCCCAAATTACTTGTTAAAATATTTTGCTAGATAAATGTTTTATTATTTTATGGTTTACACACGTTATAAGATTTTACCTAAGGATTAAAAGGGGTTTCTTAAAATTGTACGAAGAAAAATGAAAGGTTTATGGATTCAGTTTCTTACGAAAGCAAAGTGTATTTATTTGCTGTAAATTTATGATTAATAAAGAATAACATAATTCAATATGTTAAATTGATTGATTAAGAAAATCAAATCATTTGGTACTTGAAGTTGCTAAAGCAGAGCATACGTTATTGAGTGTTGTAAAGGTTATTGTAATGCCTGTTATGAAAGGTGTTAACCATGAAGCATTGAAAAGTTAAAAATTGTAATGATTATACGTAAAGAATAATGATAATAATTGCACATCTAATCAATATACCTGGTAATATACAATAAAAAAAAATATATTGGTAAAAACCTGATGTTGAAAAATATATCGAAAGAATTATAATTCAAAGAAATGAATATAATTTGCATTTATGTTACAGGAAATCAAATTCAAATCTACTGTTCAAATCAGTATCCATACGTGGTTGATGTATTTTATTACAAACAATGATGTAAAAAAAAAAAAGGATTATATTCAACTATGTAGATATGTAAAGTAGCAATATGAAATTATGCAAATATTCAATAACAAAAATGATAAATATTATAAAGCATTGTATTATATTGAAAGTTGTGTGTATGAACAACTGAACATGGTCTGGAAAGGTTTTACTGGGTTTCCCTTATTCCTTGCAACAAATGTTGGGCCATATGTAATATTCCCAGAGGTCACGAGAAAGAAACAGGTAAATTAAATTATTGATTATTATGGAATTAAGAATGTTAAAATCTGCACAGTCAAATAATGATTTAATGTTTAAAAAGTGAAGTCGATTAATTTTTAGTAAAATAATGTAAATATAAAAGATACTTTGCAAAACTCACTCGACTATAGCTTGAATGTTTGTTTCGACAAAGGTGACAGAAAGAAGGGTTTTATGGCACTGCCTGTGAGTGCATCGGCGTACTCGGCGGACGGTCTAACTGACCATTTTTATAACTAGCTTATTGTCCATATGTGTGCAGTATGAGCATAATGCGTAGTATTTTGGATGCTTTCTTAGTTTTAGGCATCGTTCTCAGTTTAGTCTCGAACCGCTTCTCGTACAGTAAAGACCTATCCTTTCTCGTGACATTATAATAAAGTGTCTAAGTTTGTTTATTGAATATTGTCGTCTTTTATTTATTCCAATCCTCATATGTATAAAAACCAACTAGAAACGAAGATTAAATATTTACAAATAGCATATTAAAAAAATATATATGTATATATCTATATGATTTGAACATGATATACCTTATAAAAAAAAAAAAAAAAATGATGATGTCAGAATTATTTTGAAATGTAATGATAAAATGAAAGTTCTAAAGTAAAATAAATTAATGAATTAGTATTGCTTACTAAAAAAAATGAATGATCTAGAAGAATCATATGGTTGATTTTATATTGATTATAAAATTTGATTTAAAATATGTAGATAAATAAATATATCAAGTAAAATGTGGTATAAAGAAATTCTATGTATCGATATTAATTGGAAGTCAATTGACGTAAAAATGGTCAGTAAAATATAGTAATATTTGTTAATAAAATATATATTAACGAATCTGTTGTATAAAATCATAAGTATATGAAATGATTATTAAATTTGATGATTAATTCTTATATTAAGTGTCATATTATAAAAAAAAAAAAAAATAGACGTATATTAACCAGTAAATAAAAATCTGATGTTAGAAAATCAGGTATGATAATACTTATAAATAAATTCTGATATTGGGAAATCAAATCTCTTAAAGCTCATGATTCAAGTTTAACATTGATAAATTACATACTAAAAAAAAAATCATAACATTATTATTGATGAATGTAAATAGTGAATATGATTATATATGTATTTTATATTTACATATTAATACTGATACATTGGATAAGAATCAGATATTATCTGATAGATTAATAAATCTCATTCTGTTGAGAAATCATATAAGTCAACAAATTTTATGTATTTTTAACAAAGATCAATATTTTATTGATGATTTATGTATTCAGATAAATTAATATTAAAAATCTGATATTAAATTCTTTAATTTGTTATATAGTTTATGTAATAAATTCCTGTTGAGAACCTGACAAGTAAAATCATGTAAGTCAAATAAATGTAGTTAATATACTTTGGCGCTTCAGACTCAGATGTATTTATTAAAATAATGAAACAAAGTGAAATGAATACGAAATAAAAGTAAGGATTATTGATTAGATGTGATACATTAGTTGATACAATGAACTAAGAATTGGTAATAGTTCAGAAAGTTATATTGATAAAATATCATTGATATGAATATGAATGGAATGAATAAATACAAGTACCATAAATTTGAAATCAATTTATTAAAGGCATATGTGAGGTAAAAAGGCATATCTATATAATTGAATTGTAGCGCGAAATTGGACTGATATTTATTAGGTGACAACTTTCAAGACGTTGAGAATGGGTCACAGGAATAAACTGCAGAACTGACATTTTAAATGTCAGGTGATAACTCTCAAGACATTGAGAATGAGTCGTATAAGATAAAGCACTGGACTGATATTTTATCAGATGACAACTCTCAAGACGTTGAGAATGGGTCATGGAAATAAAGCTGCAGGGCTGACTATTATATGTCAGGTGACAACTCTCAAGACGTTGAGAATGAGTCATGGATATTAAACTGCAGGGTTGACAATTAAATGTCGAATGACAACTCTCAAGACGTTGAGAATGGGTCATGGAAATAAAGCTGCAGGGCTGACTATTATATGTCAGGTGACAACTCTCAAGAGGTGAGAATGAGTCAAGGAAATAAAAGTGCTGGACTGATAAAGTTTTATCAGGTGACAACTCTCAAGACGTTGAGAATGAGTCATGGAAATTGAACTGCAGTATTGATAATTAAATATCAGTTGACAACTCTTAAGTTTTTAAGAATGGGTTAAGTTAAAATTGTGCGCAAAAATTATAAGTTAAATGACAACTTTCTAGTATTTGAAAATGAGTCATATTGAATTTTTTGAATAAAAATTATAAGTTAAAAGACAACTCTCTAGTATTTGAGAATGAGTCAAATTAAACTTTTGGTGTAAAAATTATAAGCTAAATGACAACTCTCTAGTATTTGAGAATGGGTCAAGTTAAAGTGAGCAAAAATAATTCTATAAAATGACTATTCTAGTGTTTGAGAATGAGAATATTAATTTGCCTATAAATGCCTTGTTTTAATATTTTCTGGAATTAAGAAAATAGTGTTAAAGACAAATGATTGAAAGTGTAAATTGTGTTTGAAAATTTGATACCAATGCAAAATTTTTAATTTTACACTGATAAGTAACCTACATTTTAATACGTACAATTCAAGAAACAGTTATAAAAGTATAACAAAGAAATCATAATGAATGCATTATATTTATTAATGTTAAAACTATGAAGAAAACATTAAGTATGTTGGTGTACACATTGAAAATGTTAAACAAAAGGTTGTATTTTTGAAAGATTATGTTATAAATAACATTCCAATTATGGCCTTTATAATTATAGATTATATCTTGTAATCAAAATTGAAATAGTTTAAAATCAACCTTTGTGAATATTATTAATGCTAGTATGAAAAAAAAGGTTGTGTAAAAAAAAAACAAACTTGTATTGAAAACCGTTTCAATCATATTTTATATTTGATTTAAATTTTATTTTTAGTATAGTAAAATGTATACTAAAGAAATAAAAGAACTAAGTAAAAACAATGTTCTGAAGGGAATTTCCCAAATTACTTGTTAAAATATTTTGCTAGATAAATGTTTTATTATTTTATGGTTTACACACGTTATAAGATTTTACCTAAGGATTAAAAGGGGTTTCTTTAAAATTGTACGAAGAAAAATGAAAGGTTTATGGATTCAGTTTCTTACGAAAGCAAAGTGTATTTATTTGCTGTAAATTTATGATTAATAAAGAATAACATAATTCAATATGTTAAATTGATTGATTAAGAAAATCAAATCATTTGGTACTTGAAGTTGCTAAAGCAGAGCATACGTTATTGAGTGTTGTAAAGGTTATTGTAATGCCTGTTATGAAAGGTGTTAACCATGAAGCATTGAAAAGTTAAAAATTGTAATGATTATACGTAAAGAATAATGATAATAATTGCACATCTAATCAATATACCTGGTAATATACAATAAAAAAAAATATATTGGTAAAAACCTGATGTTGAAAAATATATCGAAAGAATTATAATTCAAAGAAATGAATATAATTTGCATTTATGTTACAGGAAATCAAATTTCAAATCTACTGTTCAAATCAGTATCCATACGTGGTTGATGTATTTTATTACAAACAATGATGTAAAAAAAAAAAAGGATTATATTCAACTATGTAGATATGTAAAGTAGCAATATGAAATTATGCAAATATTCAATAACAAAAATGATAAATATTATAAAGCATTGTATTATATTGAAAGTTGTGTGTATGAACAACTGAACATGGTCTGGAAAGGTTTTACTGGGTTTCCCTTATTCCTTGCAACAAATGTTGGGCCATATGTAATATTCCCAGAGGTCACGAGAAAGAAACAGGTAAATTAAATTATTGATTATTATGGAATTAAGAATGTTAAAATCTGCACAGTCAAATAATGATTTAATGTTTAAAAAGTGAAGTCGATTAATTTTTAGTAAAATAATGTAAATATAAAAGATACTTTGCAAAACTCACTCGACTATAGCTTGAATGTTTGTTTCGACAAAGGTGACAGAAAGAAGGGTTTTATGGCACTGCCTGTGAGTGCATCGGCGTACTCGGCGGACGGTCTAACTGACCATTTTTATAACTAGCTTATTGTCCATATGTGTGCAGTATGAGCATAATGCGTAGTATTTTGGATGCTTTCTTAGTTTTAGGCATCGTTCTCAGTTTAGTCTCGAACCGCTTCTCGTACAGTAAAGACCTATCCTTTCTCGTGACATTATAATAAAGTGTCTAAGTTTGTTTATTGAATATTGTCGTCTTTTATTTATTCCAATCCTCATATGTATAAAAACCAACAATTGCTCATTTGCAATTTACGATAGGCAACGATTTGACTTGTTTTGATCAGCGTTAAATTTTTTGATTTATCACAGTGATTGCTCACAGTTAGTATCTACACTATTTGAAATAATAGTAAAACTGAATAATGATAGTCACAAGAATTCCTTCCACAAATTTACTTTCTATTTGTTTACATTCTTACTGATAAATTCCTTACTCTGTTGTTATAATAATGTTAATATAGTGTATGATTGAAATTTCCCAAATAAAATAAATTGCAGTGAAAGTGAGGAAAAAATTTTTTTCTAATTGACATTTTTATGAAATTACTGTAATTTACTTATAAAAATACAACTTTTTTTCTTTATAACATTTTTTTTAAAAGTTAGTTTCAAATATATACAAAAATGCAAAGAAAATAAATATTTTAATAAAAATATCGGATTCTTTCATGAAAATTATCGTACAATAATTTAAAAAAAAGATAATTAAATCTGTTTAAATAAGTTTTTGAATGGTTAAGATTAAATTATCCTGCAATAGTCGTTTTTCCGAATCGATCAAACTTAAATTACACGGGGCAAAATCTGCTCTTTGTCTATACTATATTTAGTGGGATTTCCCAGAACAGGTCCTTACTAATAAAAATTATAAGCGTTTCGTCCTCAATCTCCAGTTTGGACTCCTTAGTAAGGAACTGGAGATCTTACCTTAGACGCTTATCGGAAGATGTACTGCGACGCCAGGAAGATGTTATGCGGCTCTATATATAGTAGAAGATAACAATCTCTAGCAAGTGTAGAGAAATAGTCATCTCCCTCTAGCGGTGGGAAATACACCAGCCAGAGAGCGACGTAATCGACCAAAGTCGTGGATTTCTTTTCAAATAATGTATTAAGCATTCGGTAATGAGTCTATTTTTGAAGGCATTTACGGTCGCTTTTCCGAATCGATCAAACTTAAATTAAACGGGGCAAAATCTGTAAGTTTGATCGATATTTTTTAATAAAGTTTCTAATTAGAAGTTTAAGAAAATTTTTGAAAAATTTTACTGTGTATAGAAAATAATAACGTATTAGCCTATAACTATATTTTTCTGTAATTATAATATTATTAGCAAATTAATTTTATGACTTTGAGCTAACTTACATTATAATCGAATTAAACGTTATATCAGCTATCTCTATGATGCTTTGAAGAATATTTGGAGGTACTTGAAACCAATGATTGAGACAGTGAATGAATTCTGTTCTTAATTCTTCTCGTGGTACTCTTAGTAATTGATAATTGAATGGCTCCATTAATATCTGTAATGATAATATTTTTATTATTTATTACGCTGTACCTACACACTCCAAAAATTTAATCTTATAGGTTATTTATGTAATCTGTATTTGATGTAAACTCCACATAATTTAAAGGAATTATAGAAACTTGCATATTTTTTGTATTTTTAAGCTCTGAGTTTTTGGTAGTTGGAGGTATTTGTGACTTAGATAAGCTTGCGTCACCAATTAAAAGACTTGTACCTACCGCATAATCAGCACATTTATTTCACATCTATTTGAATCAACGACAATAGCAATTTATTTTAATAAGACTTATACCGCATGAACATTATAACTTGGAATCCGGTTAAAGTATACATTAACTCAGTATCCTGATGGAAAACGCGTTAACTCGAGCGATAAATATTTTCGACGATTTAAAATAAGATCCAAAATTTTCTTTAAAATAATAAATACGCTTAAATGGAAAACAAAGTTTGGTATATAGGTTTTTCCTAACTCTCCATCCTATGGCGCTACTGGATCTATGTGGAGCACAGCGAACGAATATAACGGTGAAAGTGGTGCAAGTGCATGTAATAATATTATAGATAAGCAAGCAATGAAAATAAGTGTATTGTGTTAGAACAAGATAGATAGGATAGAACAAACAATATAGTTATTAGAGGTTTAAATACGAAGGTCAACGATTTAAAAGTTGTAGAGGAAAAATGTGTGAAAAGCAAACTTGAAACTGAAATTGTTATAAAAATCGTTTGGAAAAGAGATAAGATAAAAGAGTCACACATATTAATCGAATATGATTTGTCATACGATAAAAGAGTAAAACACCAAGAAATTGGGAAATTGAAGAAAACAAAAAAGGACGAGGGGTGGGATGTAAAAGCAGGGAATAATAGGGTGCTATTTAGGGACATATGGAGGATATGGGAAGAGAAATATTTTATTTGAAAAAGAAATGCTTAACTTAAAAGAATCAGAAAGCTCTTATAGTGAGGATAAAAAACAACAAAAACAGAAATGTTAGGAAGATATTAAAAACATAGTTCACGTTGCTGCGATAAAAGAAGAGTTAAAAATAAGAAACTAGACATTAGGGAGTAAAAAATGGTGTGATAAGGAATGCACGAGAAAAAAAGTGTGACAAGAAAGCATATGATATTATATGATATGATATACAAGTTTATTGGGCTGCAGGGATTGGACCCCGGTAGTACTGAAAAATAAAAGTGTAGTTAAAATACGAAATATAATGTAGTTTGAGGCCTGCAATTGCTCGGTCGATAAGAGCGTCGGGCTCGTAATCTGGAGGTCCCAGGTTCGATTCTCGGCCGATTGATACAAGCACCACTGGGAAATGTATTTTCAACAAGTGCTTTCTTAACAAAGACATCGTATGATCTCCGTCGCTGATTAGCACCAATATGGGAGCATAAAAAGAGTGACGTTAAAATAATAAAAAAAATAATAATGCAGACTAAAATAATAATAAAAACAAAAGTCATAGTTACCCCATCGCACGCAAGAGTTTACAAATCGATTACAAATAAAGGGTCCCATGGTGACAATAGATAAGTAAAAGTACATAGGATAGATAAATAAGTAAATGCAAAAAGAAATTATATTTAATAAAGAAACAAGATAAAACCATGAAATATGTAACAATAATATAAAATATAATAAACAAACAAAACTATCTATAATGAAGTAACAATAAAAGATAACGATAGAAATAAATTAAAATAAAATTTTTAATTACAATTCGGATTGTACAGCGGTATATGCAAATTTTTTGAAGCGTTTTTGTAAGGTGACAAACTAAGGTGAAGGATGGGCGCAGTAATATTCTTTCTTTTTTTATTCTTGTTTTTGTGCCCTCTTTTTTTCTGGCACTTCCTACCGTTTATCCCCTGGGGGACTTTAACGGTGTCCACCTACCACCTATGTGTGGGTGCTTTTATCCCTCTCTTAAAAACCCCACCATCTCGCATTCGATGGGCGCAGTCATATTTTCGCGTTTCACTCTGGCCGACCAAGCGGCCTAGTCGAGTTCAGATTATCGAAAAGGGAGGTTTTGAATGATTCTAAGGAGGAATAATCAGATGGAGTGTAAGGAAGCTAGTTGATAATGCGAAAGGCTGAGATGATAAATGAATTGTTGAAGACTTTCTGTACGAGGAGAGAGATAGGAAAGGGCCAATGACAGTGAAATGATTAGATAAGTAATGAGGTGAATTATGAGAGATGACATTAAATCCGAGGGATCCTATGAAAAATGAGCGTCTGGATTCGACCGATAGTCATTTCAACTTCAGCTTGTAAGGGATAACATGTTCACGCTAAAGCAGATTACACCATACAAATATGTCGCAAACATTGAGTAAGCGTTGCAGTTTTAGATTTCTAGTATTGTCAACATTATTATAAATCGCACAGGCGTAGTCGAAGTGAGGCCAGATCAAAGTCTCAACTAGGGTCTTGCTAAGTTTCATTGATAGCTCTTTTTTGTATTATTTTAAAGAATAAAGAATTTTATGCACCCGTTGAGAGATTGCGAGGCTGTTCTTGGACCAGTCCAGGTATTAAGATTTAATTTCAGTCCATTAGTAGATGCTCATGAAGCAACCGTATTCGTATCCTGAGTAATCTGGTGGACACCCTATTTAGATCAGTAGGGAAAAAAGAGTGATAAATCTAGGCGTCATCCGCGATTAACATACAGTTGCTGAACTTTAACATTTTAGGTAAGTCATTAATAAAAATGGAGAATAATAAAGGACCTAGTGCGTTACTCTGGGGAACATCCGCGTTTACCCTGAGCTAGCCCGACAAGTCTCATCAAGTTAGATCGTGAGGTACGGTGTCAAAGACCTTGGAGAAGTCAAACAGCATGAGTATTGTTATGTTACGAGCATTAATGACCCTTCTGATACCATCTGTGACTCCTAGGAGAGCCGTCTGACTTCTATGAACTCTGCAAAACCCTGCTTGTCTGTCTACAATCAAGTTATTACTTTCTAGGTAACATATTAACTGTTTATGTACCAATCATTCTAATAATTTGGAGAGTTCGCAGAGTTTCGCTATCGGTCTTGTGTCCGAGAGCGACTCCATCCTGGAAGACTTCGTCAGAGGAAATAACACCGCACTCTTCCAGCAATTCAGGAAATACCCTGATGAGAGCAAAAAATTGAATAGGTCAGCCAAAAGGGGTGATAGCTGGGATTCAAGAAGTTTGATCGTTTTAATGAGACTTCCATCAAATCCTACGGCTCTGGAGGTAGCCCGTGAAATAATACGATGGACCCCTCAACAGTAATTGGCGACAAACAAAACAGGGAAGAAGAAGCAGGCGTTTGATTGTGCGTGGATAAAAACGTGTTAAGGAAATCGGAGGATAGGAGAAGAGGGTGAGAGGGGATGGGTGACTATGGTCCGTAGGCTGATATTACCGAGAGATTTCCACAAGTTGGCAGAAGTGGGTGCTTAGTTTTTCACATAAGTAACAAGACTTATTAGTATCAAGAGCACTAGAAAGAAGATTACGTAGGTTTTTGAATAATCAGATGTTAATTTAGAACAACAGAATCTTTAGCTCTAATAAGAAATGCGATGTCGTGTGTAACCCATGGTTTATGGTTTGATCTCAAAGTTATGGTTCTAACGGGAGCCAGGTGATCAAATGTAATAATGATAGTTTCTTAGAGATGAGAGATGGAAGGTAGAAAAAGGTCGATTTGATCAGAGTGAGAAGGAATCGATGGAGACGAGTGAGTAGATTGATGAATGATAGAATGAAATTGTTGATGGATAGATCCAGTGCAAAAGAGAAGAGAAGTGTTAGAGTGCGAACTTTAAGAAGATGCGGTAAAAAAATTATAAAAGGTGGAAGTGAAAAGCGAGGCATGGTAATGGAAATTGATCTCATCAAGGTTACGTAATCGAATCTTCTTAATTTTAGAAGGAATATTTACAAGATTAATAGTAAGTTTAATGGAATCGTGTCCAGCCACAAACGGAATAGAAGATTAGAAATATTTAAAGGTAGATGGTGGGTCATGAATAAGAAAAAGGTCAATCCATGTGTGAGTACTGTCCGACGACATCACTGCATGATGTGTTGGATCGGAGGGGACTAAAGAGAGATCTAAAGCTGTTAGATTAGATCTCAACATAGCGGCTGCACCCACTGTTGAATTAGTATCGATGTTGGAGTCACCAGTGATCACAACATAAAGAGGAAGGATGTCCAAGAGGGCCTCAAAGAGATTTGCTGGATATGCAGCCGACGGTGTACGATAAACTACAGTTAAAACAACGTGAATGACTTGCCAGTAAAATTAGAAATTCATTTGAGTTAGAGTAGACTTAATAACATCATAAGAGTCATGGTGATTAAGGGGATGTCGGACCCAGAAAAAGGTCATTTTGTACTTTTTTTTACAAACAAATGAATAAAGTTTTTAAAAAAACGCCGAACGTCAAGCCCTTGGGCATGTTTTGAATAATATATCCAAATTTTTCCAGATTTTTAAATCCATAATTTAATCACGATGTTTAGGTTGAAAAATTATGCTTTTTTTGACTAATAATTTCCGACTAAACATTGTTTATTCAAGCATTATTTAAGTAATGTTTTTCATTAAAAGATCAAAACGTCAAGCCCTTCCTTATGTTTTCAGCTATCCGTATGAATTTTTTCAGATTTTTAATGCAATATTTAGATATAATTTTTGGGTTGAAAGGTGCAGATTCCTGTAATTTGGGTCCGACATCCCGTTAAGGAAGGTTTCGGTAATGGCAATGAGGTTGTAAGACATTGGGTGAATTAGGGCTTCGGTGGAGGTAAAATGGGTTTTCAGTTCGTTGATAATTGAATGAAAGATAGAGAATTATTGTGAATTAGAATGGGGACCTGACCAATTTTGTTTTACGAGGAGACATGAGTAGAAGCAAGTGAAAGGTTGATAAGGTCGTCTACAGAGAATAAAATGAGTCTACGAATAAAATGCAAATTCTTTTTATGCACGTCAATGAAGTAGACTTTTTAGTAGTTATATATACTGATTAAATATTGAAATAAATAACAATTATCAAAATTTGTTTAAACATAAATTTTTCACAAAATATTTTACAAAATTTTTAAATTAATTTATATGTGTACCAGTTGTATTAAAAATTTGTATCATAGTTTTAGAAACGTTTTGTTACAATAAATTATTCAAATATCCTTTTGATACTATTTTGACTAGACTTCAGGTTGACTATTATCTGCCTGAAAAATCACTAGTCGTAATGTTAACTTGAAATGATTCATCTTAAAATCAAATGTCTAAGTATTTTTTTAAGACATTATATAATAATATAATATAACTTACTATTAGTTTTGCATAATAAAATTAGTAAATGATTTTAGTATTAAAATGTGGAGTAGCGACTCTTGAAGACTGTTGAAAAATTATAATAATTTGAAAAATCTTGGACATTTTATTTCTGATCTTGTGGTTTCAATTGAACCTTACGATAAGGAATTTGTCTGGAAGATAATGGGCATCAAAAAGATATTTAAATGTTTTACTAATTAACAATGTTATTTAAATGTTGTTCAGGATGTTTAATCCACGTAAAGCTCAAGCTTAATTCTTATTGTATTGTCTAAAAACTTATTATTTATGATAACTATATTGACCTTCATCCAGAGCGTAGTAAATGTTTATATACTAAGAACTTTTTGGATTTAATATTTAATAAAGCATGTATATTTAAACTGTGTATTTGGTAAAATGTATGATTATAATAACAAATTTTAGTGATATGAATAAAATATTTATCTATACGTACTTGTTTAAATGTCTTTAATTGAAATAAATATCCTTCTATCAATACAATTTTCTTTGAATTTAAATTATTTATTTTTCTATACTACATATGTAAAATTTATAATTTAAATAAATTAATAAACATACTAACCTCGTTTTTTTTCACCCAGTTCTGCAAACATTCTACACCTTGATCTACTGCCTTTTGTTGCTTAGCCATGTTTTGTATTTTTTAATTTATTGCGTGGATTCTATACAGATATAGATATAAGGATTAAATTAAAGTAATAAATTGTATGACGAAAATTATGTACTATTTTCGAGCGACAGTAAGAATACACTGGACGGAATAAAACTTTAGTTAGGATAAGCAACTGGTTAGTTACTACGAGTGCAAGTAACACGAATTATTAGATTTATCAACATAGAATGGTTGTGCCTCGTATTTTCAAATATTTATAATAACTCATCTAATGTGACTGAAGTTAACTAATAAATTGATTAATATGACTATTTCATAT
Source organism: Theocolax elegans (assembly GCA_026168455.1). Taxonomy (NCBI): domain Eukaryota; kingdom Metazoa; phylum Arthropoda; class Insecta; order Hymenoptera; family Cerocephalidae; genus Theocolax; species Theocolax elegans. Next base: position 61,776,269 of record CM047427.1, read on the forward strand.
CGTTAAAAATGCTAATTTACTGTTATTGACTGTAATCATTACAAATTGTTACAATTACTATTTGATAAGTTAAAATGAGCAATCTACCGTTATTTTGAGTAACCATAGTAATTAACTTTATGATTGTAATTGTACTTGTAAACTGATATGTTTGGAATATATTACATTTGAGAAAGGTTTTGTACTGTTTACGTTAAGCGTACTGAAAATAATACTGAAACATATACTTGATACTTATATTGAAGGAAAAATTGTAATATGTATTAATATTTTTGTATTTTGGTGACTTTCTGGAAATGCAAAAATTATGAGTAGTATATGCGACATTACCATTATGTGTACATTTCAAGTCTACACGGGTGATTTTCAAAGTATTTTCTTATCGAGGCTCAGAGAAAAGTTTAAAAATGACAGCATTTTTACGGATTTTATCAAAGAATTAAATTACTTGTTAAAAAATAATTTAATTATCGACGTTGATGGGCAAACATATTATATTTATTGTTCTATAGATTTGATATTTGGAAATAACTTAGGTTTAAATTTCATTTTTAATTTTAGGGAATATTTTATATCTGAACACTGTCAACTTTTTATAATCAGAAAACATTTACGCAAACGAATTATTTCATTCTTATTGTTGTTTTAAGGGTATATGTGACACTCAAATTGCATAGACCTATCTAGAAAATCCTAATTAAAAAAATGTACTTTCGGATACCTCTAATCTGAAAAAACCATTTCCGGTTGAAACCGGAAGTTTATTTCACGTTCAATCGATAGAGCGCACCCGATTTATCTGTAACGGCGTACACAGATTTTGATAAAAAACGTATTTTCCGCCATTATCTGAGGGGTGAACGGGTGGTTTTGGACATCTGGTACAATTAGAAAAAAAGTATGATATAAATTTGTTCTATTCGTCCACGCAGTTGGTTCAAAAGGAGGCGTTTTTATCGATTTTTAGTGAACTAACCATTTAATTTATTTAATTGGCGACGTTTCGATGGAAGTCCTCCATCCTCATCAGGCTATACTTTTATTGAAACAATCATTTGTTACACCAGCATTTTACAATTTTGCATATATATATATATCTAAATATAATTACTCACTATTTGGTCAAATTAATGCACATATGTGGCTTTTCTCATAATTTCCATAGTATCTCTAATGTGTCGCTCTATAATCAAAAGCAAAAGCAAGTAGCAAAACATCAGTGTTAAAATTTGCACAAAGATTGAGGTTATGTAACTTATTTTACCTTTCTTCTCTGAATCGTACTTATATAACATCATAGAATTTATTTAATAAATAAATAAATAAATAAATAAATAAATAAATAATTTAATAGAACACACAACACCAATTAAGCAAAAAGCAGTCAATATCAATAAAATTTATCAGAAAACAAAATTTGCTAGTCATTATCACAGATAGTTGGTAAAGCTATAATTCAAATTTTTGCGACCCGTCATTATACACTTGTAGTGTGTGTCAATTTGACCGTATTCATGACATAGACGTGTAGCAAAAATTTGAATATTAATAAATCCTATACGAAATGTAATATCATTAATTAACATCAAACTTAAGTCAATAATATTAAAAAAATTCTTTTATAAATACCACTAAAAAAATAATTAATGAACACGTAACCATATAAATATTATTATTTGTACTTTAATATTTCTATAATTTAAAATTATATTAACATTGATTCACTCATTATTGTCAATTACTGTTAAAAATTTTTTCTTAAAAATTAATAATAATTCAGTCTATATTTATTGCACTTTGTTAAAATATATTTACCATTTACAAATTAAAAATTAAATTTTGCTTTTTTCCCAATTTCAAAATTATGCGCGTATTAATCAGTAATCGATTACAGCGCTGATTATAATACTTGTAATTAAATTTGAACTAATTGATCTACCATCTGTAGATAACTAGCATTATTTTTGAATTACGTTCAAGAAAGAAAGGAAATTATTACAATTTGGACCGTAATTTGAGTTGATTAACAATGTTATTGTAAAATTGGCTAAGATTTTTTGTATCATCTTTTACGTTAATGGCATTCTTCTCTAATTTAATATGGGTCATCTCTGATATCAGTCTTTTCCCCCAAATTTTTTCTCTATCTAACACGTCTACATCTTTAAAATTAAATGTATGGTCATATTTTGTTATATGGTCATTTATAACATATTGCACACCCGACTTTTTACTATTAGATTCGTGTTCTTTTATTCTACAATTTAATTGCCTTTTTGTCTCTCCTATATATGCTGCGTCACAATCATTACACTTAATTCTGTATACTACATTTGTTTCACAAAGTTTGTCTAATTTTTCCTTGCCTCTAACAATAACATTACTTAATCCATTACAAATTTTAGGAACAACCCTAATACCCTTCTGTTTCATAAAACCAGACACATTATTATAAAAATTTGGAATATATGGAACACTTAAAGTTGCAAAGTATCTATTTTGTTTATTTTGTTGAATATTATTGCTATTAGTTCTATATTTTATTTTTTCCATTCTTTTTCTTATATTATGATTAATAAATTTAATTGGGTACTCATTATTAACTAAAAACTCTTTAACTATTTTTAAGTTGGTGTTATGAAACTTCTGGTTTGACAATAAGATTGCCTTATCTACCAACGTATATATCATAGCTCGTTTTTGTTCAATAGGGTGACTGGATAAAAAATGTAAAAATCTACCTGAAAATGTTTCTTTCCTATACCAATTCGTGATTATTTTTTTACTATGATTATTTCTAATTAAAGATAACTCTAAAAAGTTTATAGCACCATTTTTTTCTTTTTCATGAGTAAATTGTAATCGTGCGTTATAATTATTAAATACCTCTAATACTTTAGTTATCTTATTTTCAGGAATGCACATTATTGTGTCATCTACATATCTGTAGTAAAACACCGGTATAAAATCTAAATTATTTAATCACTCCTGTTCTAAATCTGTCATTACCAAATCTGCAAAAGTTGGGCTTATCGGACTACCCATGGGAGAGCCAAAAATTTGTCTATAATATTTTTTATCCCAAGAAAAATACGTATTACGTAGCAAAAATTTTACACCTTCTAGAAGATCATTTAATGAGATATTGTAAATTTTTCTTATAAGGTGATACCTTTTGAACAAAAACGAGCTATGATATATACGTTGGTAGATAAGGCAATCTTATTGTCAAACCAGAAGTTTCATAACACCAACTTAAAAATAGTTAAAGAGTTTTTAGTTAATAATGAGTACCCAATTAAATTTATTAATCATAATATAAGAAAAAGAATGGAAAAAATAAAATATAGAACTAATAGCAATAATATTCAACAAAATAAACAAAATAGATACTTTGCAACTTTAAGTGTTCCATATATTCCAAATTTTTATAATAATGTGTCTGGTTTTATGAAACAGAAGGGTATTAGGGTTGTTCCTAAAATTTGTAATGGATTAAGTAATGTTATTGTTAGAGGCAAGGAAAAATTAGACAAACTTTGTGAAACAAATGTAGTATACAGAATTAAGTGTAATGATTGTGACGCAGCATATATAGGAGAGACAAAAAGGCAATTAAATTGTAGAATAAAAGAACACGAATCTAATAGTAAAAAGTCGGGTGTGCAATATGTTATAAATGACCATATAACAAAATATGACCATACATTTAATTTTAAAGATGTAGACGTGTTAGATAGAGAAAAAATTTGGGGGAAAAGACTGATATCAGAGATGACCCATATTAAATTAGAGAAGAATGCTATTAACGTAAAAGATGATACAAAAAATCTTAGCCAATTTTACAATAACATTGTTAATCAACTCAAATTACGGTCCAAATTGTAATAATTTCCTTTCTTTCTTGAACGTAATTCAAAAATAATGCTAGTTATCTACAGATGGTAGATCAATTAGTTCAAATTTAATTACAAGTATTATAATCAGCGCTGTAATCGATTACTGATTAATACGCGCATAATTTTGAAATTGGGAAAAAATCAAAATTTAATTTTTAATTTGTAAATGGTAAATATATTTTAACAAAGTGCAATAAATATAGACTGAATTATTATTAATTTTTAAGAAAAAATTTTTAACAGTAATTGACAATAATGAGTGAATCAATGTTAATATAATTTTAAATTATAGAAATATTAAAGTACAAATAATAATATTTATATGGTTACGTGTTCATTAATTATTTTTTTAGTGGTATTTATAAAAGAATTTTTTTAATATTATTGACTTAAGTTTGATGTTAATTAATGATATTACATTTCGTATAGGATTTATTAATATTCAAATTTTTGCTACACGTCTATGTCATGAATACGGTCAAATTGACACACACTACAAGTGTATAATGACGGGTCGCAAAAATTTGAATTATAGCTTTACCAACTATCTGTGATAATGACTAGCAAATTTTGTTTTCTGATAAATTTTATTGATATTGACTGCTTTTTGCTTAATTGGTGTTGTGTGTTCTATTAAATTATTTATTTATTTATTTATTTATTTATTTATTTATTAAATAAATTCTATGATGTTATATAAGTACGATTCAGAGAAGAAAGGTAAAATAAGTTACATAACCTCAATCTTTGTGTAAATTTTAACACTGATGTTTTGCTACTTGCTTTTGCTTTTGATTATAGAGCGACACATTAGAGATACTATGGAAATTATGAGAAAAGCCACATATGTGCATTAATTTGACCAAATAGTGAGTAATTATATTTAGATATATATATATATATATGCAAAATTGTAAAATGCTGGTGTAACAAATGATTGTTTCAATAAAGGTATAGCCTGATGAGGATGGAGGACTTCCATCGAAACGTCGCCAATTAAATAAATTAAATGGTTAGTTCACTAAAAATCGATAAAAACGCCTCCTTTAGAAAAAAAGTAGTTGATGTAACCATTTGATTGCTTGACGTAATACTAACTTTATAATACTTACTACGGTAATTTTTTTCAACGACCTAAGAAATAAATTAGTTTATCTAAACATTAACAATTTTTTAACAATTGTAAAACTTACAGTAAACAACTTTCTTTTGAGCGTAAAACTGTAACTGGCACTATTATAGGTACGCCGAAAAGAGAATTTATTATTCATTTTAAAGATTATGTTTGTGAATTAGTAAATAACTTAATATAAAATCAATTTTTAACTCAAATTTTTAAAAAATTTTAAAAATTTGTATAACATTGTTGAAAAATGATAAATACGTATTTCATAAGAGCTTAACTATTCTATAAAATTATAAGTATAAATGTCATTAAATTCTTATACTAAAATAGTTTCTATTATTAAGTTGAATGAAGATAAGACATTTGATTTGGTGAACTTACATTTTTAAGAATCCTTAAGAGTATGCAATAAGGAAGCCGGAATTATTTTCTAATGTTACGCGACTTCTTTTTCTACTTTTATATAGTTGAACGCAATATTACTAATACATATTAGTTTAAAATGATGTTTTATTACTGATTGTTAATTACTTTATGCAAAATCTTTTACGTGAAACGTTAAAAAATAATAAATATTTAACTAAGATAAATGTTTTGCCCTCTTTAGGTAATTTGATTTTTGATTGTGTTTAAATTATTTTTTCTAATATTAATAATTCTAATATTCTATAATATTAAAAATATTAATTACACGATTACCTTTTAAATCTACTTTAAAGAAGTGATTTAATTTACGAAGGCATGTTTTCTTAATTCTACAATTTAATTGTATAAATAGATGAATTTATTTAAAAAAGTAATCATTATATGTGCTTACTTTATGTGCTTTTTAATTTATGGTTACTAATTTCATGTCAAATTATAAATGCAGTTATATGTAACAAGATAAATTATTTTTGCATAAAAATGTATTAACTATAAATAAAATATGACATGCCTACACGGAGAGAAATTTCATAGCAAAAATTACTGTTTTTTCGAGTAACTAGGGGACATATTAAATCTATTTGAAATTTCCTAACATTATTAACAATTTTTACTGTTTTAAAAAGTAAAAATGTATGCATAAGTCATTTGTTTATCAGGTATAATACTTTTTACTGTTTTAAAAAGTAAAAATTGTTAATAATGTTAGGAAATTTCAAATAGATTTAAGTATGTCCCCTAGTTACTCGAAAAAACAGTAATTTTTACTATGAAATTTCTCTCCGTGTAGTAACTATAATAAGCAAATTTAAATAAAAATGTCATTGATATGATAAAGTTAACTAATTATTGCTAAATGCATTTTTTATTTTATAAACATATGTAAGTAGTAGATAAGCTATAGGCATTCTGGCTCATACGGCTTCTGGCTCACCCCCTCTCTGCCGTCAGTGAGCTAGAACCCGTACGGATTCTGGCTCACTACCTCTGACGGTGATCCAAAATCCTAGGGAAAGGGAAAGCGTGCTCCCCTCTCCTTATGCCAGAATGCCTATAGCGTTTTCTACTTTTTCTTTATTTTTTTTTGTTTTTTATTTTTTTTATTTATTATTTCTTTTTTTGAAATACATGTGCTATTTTAGATAAGTTTTTTCACATCACCACTGATAGGATTATATTGAATGATGCGATCATGTAAAATCATGCAGTAAGCTGAAGTATTAGCTGGAAATTCAGCTTTAGATTCGAATTCTATTCGCACATCGACGGGTGCGCTCTTAATAGATTCGTTTTGACGTGAACAATCAATAACAATAAGTGGTTCATATCTTATAAAATCTGACTTTGTCAGTAATGGCTGTGGATCCCTTCCATAGTAGGATTTTTGGAAATTAGCATACATATCATAGAGAATAGCGAACTGATTCTTATTAATATCAAGATTCAGGTTGTTGTATGGATAATATTGCGAATTCAAGAAAAGTTTCACATTGCTGATTTGACAATGATCAAAGTGACTTGCATTAGCAAATCTTAAATTTTTTTTCTTTGATTGTACTCCAAGAATGACAAAACGTGGTTTCTCCAATTGATTTAATGTTTTCACAGTCCAAACATGTTTATTTGTGGATGGAAGAAGAGGATATTCAAATAATTCCCAAGAACGATAACACATATATTTAGGATTATTTTTACCAATAAAATTCAATATCTGAATTTTCTGTTTATTGGATGTAATAACATATGGCATCATCCATTCTATCTTTGTTATGTTTAATTGATAATCCTCATAAGTAGTAACATTATTTGATAGGGTACCTTCCTGAATTATTGCATTCAAGTCACTTCTTGATCTTGTGAGAATTAATTCATGCTTCATATTTACTATAATTTTTTTATAATCTTCAGCAAAGCCCAGAATCATACTTAAAGGAATTGTAACGTCAAAGTTTCCGTTTGCATCTATTAAAGTTTTAGTTATTTCTTGATTACCAAGCCATCCTGCATTTTCTAACATGTTAGTTTGATTTGGATTAAACGATGTCCATCCTTTCATGAGACTGCTTAAACCCACATTTTTACTTTTATCTATCTCCACCGCATTAATTTCGTATCGAATTTCATCAAACAGATGACAAATGCCATTGTTAACGAAAGTAGTGTTAGTTAATCCTCCTCCACCTGTTTTTTGCAATTTTCCACATACATGTATTGTGCTGCGTGATGGCAGGAGACACAGATCTTGATGTTGAATAGAAATGCGAATTTCATCACTGTTATTAAAGTTTGCAGATGAGTATGGTTGGTGTGCGTGAATTTCGTAATAAGCTATTGACTCATCGAAAACGACACCTGATTGAATGCTTAGAATTTCGTCCATTTTTCTGAAAGCAGCAGAGAATTATACAACTGAATTTTTTCTACGAACTTTTAGTCCTAGACTTTTTAGGAAAAGAATGCTCTTCCGTGTTAACGGTTTGAGTTTCTTTGCTCGACTGGTGGTTGTTTGACATGATAGTTGTCTTATATGGGAGTTAGAATTGAAAACAATACCCATTATACTGATTTGATGTGAAGTCGAATAGTAATTTCCTCTCCTCGGAAATTCACTAAATTTCCGTCTTGATCTACAATTCGAATTTGAAGGTGATCTGTATACTTTACACTAAGTGGTAAATATATGACGTGAGATGGAACTTCTATAATTTTATATCCTGGCGGTACTCTAGGAAAGAACTCGTGAATTGTATGAACTTTTTTGTCGTTGATATAGGCTCCACTAGTAATGTTGCACTCTACTCTGAGTGCATTGATTTTCAGTATTTTAACGGGTAAATCTGAGCTGTGTTGTATTTTTTCTTTGAGAATGCGAGGAGTAAATCCAAGAAGACGACCTATTGAGTCGTCTGGTCTGAAATCTAGTGGTTGACTGCAACTAACTTCACTTCTGAGAGTATTGTTGTTAGCTTTTACTGTAAATTCAATTTTTTTCGATTTTAAAGTTTCTTGTAAAAATTTATTAATAGCATCTATTTCATAACTGCCTGTCGGGATAGAAATAGTATCTCCGCTTTTTAAATGAAGTTTATTATTTGTATGATCGACATTAGGAATCGAGTTGAATGTTAAAAGTTCAACTAAACCCAATGCAAAATTTTTGTTATGAGGTAGTTCAATTGATTTTCGATTTTCCAGAAAGACTCAAAGTGAAACTATCTTCCATGACTGGTTAGAAGAGAATGATCTTGTTGATCATCAATCCCTCTCTTTTATAGCATACCGGCTAAAAATTGGAGACAAAGATGACCGCAAATATATGTATCAAAATTTTGATATTTTGTATAATTATATTTCACTTCTTTCACATTAAAATATAACATGAGATCAATAGGAGGTTTAAGATCTCCAAAACTGTCAAAATAAATTACGTGAGATGCACACTTTCGATAACAAACCCAATGAGTCCCTTTATTTTCGAAGTCATCCAAATTAACGATAGCAGATTCATTTAACCATGGACCATTGGAAGGCAGATTATTTCTCATAAAAACTCCTCTAAAATTTGGGATTTTCAATATACGTGAAAATTTTATAAGATCATAATCAGTCAATGCACGATTTGGTAAAATTAAATCGAAGTTTTTTTTTTAACCAAACCAGTACCAATATGCGGTTTAATAAACAATCCCATTCCTTTTTTATATGGTTTAAGATAGAGACCGTTTCCAAGAGCAATAGTTTCCATAGCTTTATGATGTCTCTTATTTTCTTCAAGATCATTCTGTGCAGCGTTTGCATCATTTACAGCTTTAGCTATTCCAGCAGCTCCTCCAGCCAGACCACCGGTGGCACTTAGTCCAGCGAACAATGGTATGAGAAAAGGAATAACTCCACCAATTTTTGATGGAATGGGTAGTACTCTTGGCAAGATAACCTTTTTGTTACCTCCTGCGTTCTTGACAGCTTGTCGAGCTCCTCTTAAGGCTGATTGAATAACTTTGCGTGAACATTTACTCGGTTTTAGTGATTTCTTAGCCGCAACCATTAATTTACCAAATGTCAATCCCATTCCAGTTTTAGCTTTCATCTTCATAGCGTTTGCGACAGCAAAAGCCTATACTTTTTCAGCAATACTTGCATCCTGAGCTTTAACGCGCTGCAGAGCTTTTTCGGCAAGCTTTAAATCCGCTACTTTACGGTCAACATTTTTATTTGAGTAATCGATATCATGATCTTTACATGCCTGATCAAGTGGATTGATCCCAGGATCACCTCTTTTCAATCGTTTTTTCAATTTAGTTCCGGGTCCGCAATATTGATACCCAGGAAGATGCATTTCAAAAGGTAAGTTATTGATTACTTTATCAAGTAATCCAGAGCCTACCGCTCGCCTTTTAGATTTGTATACAATCATGACTCTTTGAATGATGAATTACAACTGATGAAAAAAGATATAAAATAGATGCTTATATACTTTAACAGCTTAATGTAAAACTTGACTTTGTGATGTGAACATGGATTTCACTGAGCAGAATGTCAAACTCCCCGTAAGCAACTTTGATTTTGGAAAAGTAAAACAAAGGAAGCGACATGGAGAATTACTACCAGACATTATAAGAGCAGTTTTTTGTGGTCCATCAAACTGTGGAAAAACAAATAGTTTGTTAGCATTAATTATACATCCTAATGGTCTTAGATTCGAAAATGTTTATGTTTACTCTAAATCGTTGAATCAATCCAAATATCAATTTCTTCAAAAAGTATTGGAACCAATTCATGGTGTATCGTACTTACCATTCAGTGAACACGAGTCTGTGATATCTCCAGATGACGCTCTACCAAATTCAATTATGATTTTTGATGACGTTGCTTGTGAGAAACAGTTTTTATCTATGTCAGTCCTATGCACATATACCAAAACATCTCATCAGGGATAATATCAACATGATGGTGATTTATCGTCAAGATGATGTTAATCTTAAACATATTTATGAAGATCATGTGAATACTGACTTAACTTTCAATGAATTTCGAAACCTGTGTTCGGAATGTTGGAAAAATGATAAGTATGGATTCGTTGTTATTGACAAAGATAGAGCCATGAATGATGGTAGATACAGGAAAGGATTTGACTGTTTTGCAATAAAAAAAGGATCCATTAATATGAAACTTGCAGTACAAGTATAGTCACCATCTCGTCACCATGTCTAACTTTGAAAAAGAAAAGAATATTCTTAGTGAGCTCTCGCGAGCACGTGAAGCTATCAAACAAAAATACTCTTTATTGAAACAGCAGAGAGAAGATTTTGAAAAAGTTATCAGCGATACATTGAAACCAGTTATTTCACCACTCGAGAAACTTGTCGATTCACAAAACAAAAGCCTTCCATCTCCTAAGCAAAGTTCAAAAGCAAGAAGGCGAATGAGATTTGACCGGTCGAGTTATGTAGTAAATGATGTAAATGATTCGAATTCTACACTAGATGATGATGATAATTTTTCAGAGTATGAAACTTTGGTTAATTCTACATTCAAGTCTATTCAAGAAGACAATGGAGATGATTTTTTATCATTATTGAATAAAAGTCGAAGCAAAATTGACAATATATATGGAGTACGAAACGTTAATGGAGTGTATATGATTGGCGATGCAGAAATTCAATTTTTTGATAAATTTATAAAAGTAAATGATGCATCTTATCCTAAAAGTGGTGGACTAATGGAATTACTGTTTAAAAAAGAACCAGATGATAATCTTTTAAGTTCAACAGATCGTGAAAATTATCGAAGCATATTAGAGGCAACAAATGCTCATCGGAAAAGACATAACAAAAATGGGTCTATAAGAACCTCGAGAAGTAGAAAATACACAAATATTATTGCACCTATGTTTCGCAGCAATCGCAAAATCAAACCTACCAGCGGAGGAAGTCTCATACCAAAGTATAAAATAGCAAAAAAAAATTCATCTATAGATCTAATCTACTGGGATGATCCAAATGAGCTTGTCGAGCGACTTCGATTATTGATTGCTGAACGGTCAGCAGGAAATAACAATCACACAAATGAAATTCAATCAATTATTGAAGAACTACGTGAAGCAAGACATATATACTGATGCATACAAGTTTCTAATCAGTTCCGTCATGAGTCTCGATGTGTTTGGAAGAAAACTTGTGGGCTCGAAAGAAAGTCGCGGCCCACCAGGTGTTGGTTTCAATTTTACAATAGACGGTAATTTCGATTTAGAAAATAAACGGGTGTGTAATATTGGGCAAGCCAGTCAACCAAACGATGCCGTCTCTTTGCATGCACTACAAGTTATTCTACAGACCGAAATAGATTTTTTAACATCTAAAATCGGTGAACTTGTTGATGCTGTAAGTCAGTATAAGGAGGAACTTCAAAAATATAAATCCGAAGTGGAGCCAAAATTAAAATATCTTTACGATCTAACACAACGCAATTTTTCTGGTATTGATTTCATTGTTAAAGAATTAAATGGAACATTACAAGAAGATAAAGCAGATCGTGAAAAAGAATTAAATGAAAACATTCTCAGTATATAGTAAACTATAATGGGTCGACAAAAAATAGCTGAAGAACTTCACAAACCAGCACGACGTAGATATAAGAGAAGAAAATACGATATACGAGCAATAGATGAAACTTGGCAAGCTGATCTTGTAGAAATGATTCCTTACTCTAAGGAGAACAAAGGGTTTTGTTACTTACTTACAGTTATAGATATATTTTCAAAACATGCATGGGTCGTCCCGGTAAAATCCAAAAATGGAAGTGATGTTAGTTTAGCAATGAAAACCGACGAAGGAAAAGAGTTTTACAATTCAAACTTTCAAAATCTAATGAAAAAATATAAGATTCATCTATACTCTTCACATAGTAACCTTCATGCAAGTATATGTGAGCGATTTAATAGAACACTGAAAAATGCAATGTGGATAGAGTTCAGTAAAAGAGGGAACTATAAATGGATTGATATTCTGCATTTACACGGGCAAATGAAAGAGAGATCAAGAAGCATTTTATAGCCGAGAATGTACCTATTAAAAAACCGAAATTTAAAGTAGGAGATAAAGTACGAATAAGTAAAATAAAGCATGTTTTCGAAAAAGGCTATACACCAAACTGGTCTACTGAAATTTTCACAATAACGCGAGTTGTTAAAACTAATCCTATAGCTTATCACGTCAAAGATTATAATGATAATCCCGTCTCTGGCGGCTTTTATGATACGGAAATTCAGAAAACTATGTATCCGGAAGTTTATTTAGTAGAAAAAGTTTTGAAGAAAAAAGGTAGTCGTGTATATGTTAAATGGTTAAGCTTTAGTAGCGAGCATAATAGTTGGATAGATAAAAATGAAATTAAATAATATAGGAAATTAATGGATATACTAAATAAGAGAACATATTGTATACATTATTTAATCATATTTTATTTATCTAATATGTACAAATTAAAATTTGAATAAATATACATGATTAAAATAATTATTGTCTTATTATTGATTAGCAAGAATCAAACTTAAAAGATGATCCGCCTTGATAAGTTACAAATAAGCTGAGTTTAATTTGCTGTGTTAGCTAAATTGTAGAAAAATTCTTGATTTTTCAGCATGGTTGTTGAAATTTTTCTGGTAAGAAAATTTGGAAGCTTTCATCAAGTTCGGCCACGACTTTGTCACCAAACCTGGTCTTCACCTCCTTCAATGCAGTCACCATGTACTGGTGACCTTTCTCCAAGTCTGTCACTGTTTTCCTTGGCAAGAAAACAGATTCAGCAAGTTTATTTAAAGCTGATAGATCCATTCTGAAATCAAAATAAGAAAAAACATAAGTATTTATGTTAAAAGCAAAAATAGAAAGTATAATTTTTTTTTTGGTAATAAATAAAAACAAAGCTTACTTTTAGGTTAGTTGAGTCTAGCTTTCTTTCTACAAGGTTGGCAGTTCTCTAGTTCTTCGATTACTCGAATGTGCTCCTCAGTATCGTCTCTTCCTTCATATAAGCCGATCCCCTCCTCGATTCCTGCCCCTACCATTGCCTCTTGCAATATATTCCTTCCTTCAACTTTTTGAGAACCTTCCCTCTCCACTGATGACGACCAATCTTGCATGAACTCCTCGATAAGATCATATTCAATCAGCATTTCATTGGCTGCTTCATCTCCCTTCTCCGTTTCATCATCCATCACCCTTTGGTATTTTTGGATGGATGTCAGATCTCCCTTCTCCATTTCTCTCTCTACTTGCACAGCCGCTTGCGCCATCTGTTCTTCTACAACTCTGTAATGTCCCCAAGGTAGAGTGTCGGTACTTTGAGGCAATAAGTATCGTTTATCATTGTGAGGGCTAAGTGCAATTTTCAATTGTTCCAGTATTCAGAGAAACTCGTCCTTTCATTGTTGAGGAAGTGGCAATCTCTTTTAAAATGAAGTGTGTGTCATAATTAAGGTTATGAAAGATGACTGGAATGAATCTTGAGTCTTTATATCCTAAATTACATGCATTATGAGCTGCTCCTCTAAACCTGTAATACAAAAATCCTTTTTTTAGAAAACTAGATAAAATTTTTTCATTAAAAACAATAAAATTAATAACATACCGTCCTGTAAGATGACAATGATCTCTTACTGCTTGCTGTTCACCACGAATTGGTTTCCTACATATATGACAAATGGTTGATCTCCGAAAGATTAATTCTTCTTTATCTGTAAGTTTCAATGGCTTTGGATTTTTATACTGTTGCTCGATCTTCTCAACAATTGACATTAATTCTCGAACAAACCACATTGCAGGTGTCTCTTCGTCTTCATTTTCTTGTCTATATGCTTTATAACTCGATAATTTGTCATCATAACTACATTTTATATAGTAGGCTATGCTGTATGCTTCATGAAGTTGAAAGGCATTCTCATTTTCCGTAGGTTTTAGTAAACATTCAAAATCTGCATAAATAACAAATGGCACTTTTTCACTTTTATTATAGTCTTCAAATTTGAGAATATTATTTTCAGAGCTACGCAAATTTATTCGACATTTATTTAAGTTTTTACAATCGTTTTCGTGAATATACAGTCTTTCCGCACTATAAAAAATTTGTAAACACCTTTCACAATGATAGAATTTTATATTCGTTTTTGAGATTTGTGAACCCAAAAGACTGGATAAGTTTTTAATCCATACATAATGATAATGGGGCACACTTTTATCATTTTCACAATTATTTTCTTCATGCTCATCTATGTAAAAATCTTGAATAATAAGAAGATTTACATGTTGATTCTTTTTATCAGCAGTAATATGACAAGGTGATACTTCATATCTGGAACCGTATTTTTTCAACATATACACATTTACGGAAATATTGTTAAGTTTTTCAAATTTTGTCACGTCTTTAAGTTTCACTGGAAATTGTATATCACCAAAGTTTAATTTATCTTCGTACATACGATAGTGATTTACCCTGCAGGGATTACTTTCACTTGGATATAAGGCTGACAAAATAGCATATTTAAAACATTGAGTGTCATTATTTTTAACATTAACACAAGCTTTTTTCGTCTGAATAAATTTGGGAAGTGGAATATAAGAACTTCCCTTGAGAGGAGAATATTTCTTCATATTTATACACAAACTGATAATACTTTTCAGCGTCCATCCAGAATCTCTTTCTTGAAATTCTTCAATTTGTGCAAGAATGTTACATTTTATGATTTCATCAAACCATTCTTCTAAATTCGTTGACTTGAATACTGTAGCACTTTCAGTTGTAAAGTATTTGATATCTGTTAAATCCTCTTCATTTTTTTGCATTGAAAATTGTGCAACAAAATCAGAATTCACTTTCACAGCATTGTAGTTTTCTAAGCACATACTTATCTGATTTTTAAAGAGCTTTTGACTTGTTTAACGGTAAGGATACTGTGCTCTCCTAAGAAATTCTCTTCCCTATTTAAAGGTGAAGCAAACGAAAGAAGAGGTGGCAAATTAGAGTGAATTTTCTTATGGAAGGGTAAATTTTCTTAGGAAGGGATGAGTTTTCTATATATTAAATGAAAGAAGGGGAAGTGACGAACTTTCTTTTAAAGATAAAGCAAATGAAAGAAGAAGGGGAAATTTTTGACTGACCAATGAAAACTACCTGAAGAGAAAAGAAAGCGATAATTTTCTCAGGAAGGGATGAATTTTCTTATGGAGGGGGGGGGGTAAATTTTCATAGGAAGGGATGAGTTTTCTAAACGTTAAGTGGAAGAAGGGGAAGGGTTGAATTTTCTTCTAACCAACCAAAAGTTTCCTTTTTTCTTTTTCTGTAACTTCCAATCAAATTTGTGTATTTTGTTTTCGTTGTTGAGTTTTCAAGCAGCGTAGGTGGAGCTTCATGGTATAAATCAGGAAATTAAGACTTTTCCTTTACATTCTTGAAGATCGCTACTACTTGTAAAAATGGCTCGAACTCGTGAATACGACTTTATGTTTCAAAATAATACATTAAAATTTCCGGAAGAAAAAGTATATTTGAAATAAAATGAATTTATCGTTCGGTGATATGTATATGTGTAAATTATATAATATCGGTCTCTCTGAACTAAATGCTTTATTTTAGAATTAAGTAGGCCTATCGTACTCTTTGTCCACTATAGTTGGTGGAATTTCCCAGAGCACGGCCTTTTAAAATAATTAAAGGCGTTTCGTCCTCGATCTCCAGCTTGGACTCCTCAGTAAGGAACTGGAGATTACCTTAGACGCCTGTCGCAAGATGAACCGCGACGCCAGCTAGATGTTCTGGCTGGTGGTTTTTCCCACCACCAGATGGAGACGACTATCTCTCTACACTCGTTGGAGAGATCGTCGTCTCTTTTCTATATATATAGCCGCAGAACATCTAGCTGGCGTCGCGGTTCATCTTGCGACAGACGTCTAAGGTAAGATCTCCAGTTCCTTACTGAGGAGTCCAAGCTGGAGATCGAGGACGAAACGCCTTTAATTATTTTAAAAGGCCGTGCTCTGGGAAATTCCACCAACCATAGTGGACAAAGAGTACGATAGGCCTACTTTATTCTAAAATAAAGCATTTAGTTCGGAGAGACCGATATTATATAATTTACACATAAAAAAGTATATATTTGCGATATTCAAGGATTCCAAAGAATATCTGAAGATGTTTTCATTTTTAAAGAAATTAGTTTTCTTAATTTGAGAAAATCTGCTTTATCGACTGCCTATCTCTTGAAATCTCCATTACCTTGGAAAGAACTAACTCAAGAAGAAAAATGCATGACTCAATGGCTAGAGAGGTATCACCATGGAATAGCATGGGATTCAGGCGATATTGATTATCATCAACTTCAAAAAATTTTTGAAATCTGCTCACAAGGAGTTGAGAAGATTTACGTTAAAGGATGGCAGAAAGTGCAATGGTTGTCGAAGTTCATACAAAATGTGTAAGTAACTTATACATAATTTTTCATACTTTTCTATACTTTTCCATACTTTTCCATACATTTCCATACTTTTCCATACTTTTCCATACTTCAAAATACTTTTCTAATGTATGTACACTCACAATCTTATTTTTCACTTTTTTACAGCTCACTTTCAAACCTAGAAGATTTAGGTTGCACATCACTGCAGAAAATAATGAGTGAAAGGCAATACATCTGCTTCAATCACAATCTTTGTATGAGAAGACAACCAACGTGCGCTGTACAAAATGTAATTTCTATGCGAGCTTGGATGATTAATTTCTTAAATGCCAAATACAGTAAAGATGAAATAGATGTGTAAATTATGTATTATAAAGTACATTGAAAATAAAATTAAGAATAAACATATTAGTGTTATAATTTATTTCTGTTCATTAAAACTACTATAAAAAAAATTAAATTATAGTAAGGAAGGGGGTGAATTTAAAAAAAATTAATTATTGTATTACATTATTTATTACCGAGTAGATTGAAGTTTCACCCTCCATGTTATTATAAAATTTGAATAATTTCTTGAACTGAATAAGGCAGGTTGGTTGGATGTTAAAGAAACCAAAAAAAAAACACAAATTTCAATATAGAAATTGCGACGTTTCGTCGACAAAGTTCTTTTAAGGCGATGTGATATCCAAATTACAGGAACCTACCTCTATAATCCAAAAAATTTTAAAAACTAATGGAATTAAAAAATCTGAAAAAATTTATAGATAATGTTGAAAGCAAATAGAATACCGTTACAGAGCGATTTTTTCAAAATAATTAATTTAAAATGAATTATATAGAAATAACCATTTTTTGGTCGGTAATATATAGTTAAAAACAATGCTGCACGGCTGCTCAAAAATCTCGTTGATTTATTGATAAAAAAATTTGAAAAAATTCATAGACTATCTTTAATGTAAATACAACACCGTTACAGAGCGTTTTTTTTTCGATAAAGTATACTGTTTACTTAAGAAAAAATAAATAATGATTCGGTTTTAATGGGTTTACATCTCCTTAACCGTGGGAATTATTCTGATATTATGACTAATTGTAGTAAGGAACGGGGGGGGGGGGAGGTGAATTTAAAAAAAAATTAATTATTGTATTACATTGTTTATTACCATTTTGTATATTTACATAATATAATATATTTTACAAAAAAAACTAATTTAAAATAGTTATGTCCTCGATTATCCGAGGCAGACATTTTTTTTTAGCTTCTTCCCTTGGTTGCACCTTATCTGTAAAGAGAAAAAAATTTTTTTTTTTATTTATATAAATGAAAAATTGAAACATGTGATGTAAAATAAAGTCAAAATTTTTTTACCTTTAATACCACTTTCTTCTATTACATCTCTCCTAGAAGGTGGTGAATCGGTCTTTTTAATTGTATTGTCTTGCGCTACACAACTTAATGGTTCCAAATCTGACTTAATTTTCTTGGGTATACGCGGTAAATCGGCAACCCTTTTTTTTTTCGTGGACGAGCTCGATGAGGAGCTCGACGAGGAGCTCGAAGAGGCGCTCGATGCAGAGCTCGAACTACACCTTGACCGTGATCGCGCTCTTGGTTTATACTGTTTCCTTATCCCTTGCACCTCTGGTGTCCTTGGAGGCGACAAATAGAGTTCCTGCAGAGCTGCACTTTGAGATAAATTCGACACTGAAAAAGAAATAAAAAAATCACATTAACTTTTACATATCAAATAAATTTTCAGCAAAAAAAAATTTTACAGATAAATTAAAAAAAAAATTTTAAAAAATTTATGGAAAAATTTTTTAAAACGTTATTTTAAAAACTATACAAAAATTTTTTTTACACAAATAAATTTCAAAAAAAAGTTTTAAAATATCATCTCAAAAATTGATACAAAATTTAAGACTAAAAAAGTTTTACAAAATTTTAAAAAACATTTCATAGAAAATTTTGAAAAAAAAATTTTGAAAAAAAATTTGAAAAATTTAAAAAAAATATATTAAAAAAAAATTTTCAAAAAATTTTGAAAAAAAGTTAAAAAAATTTCAAAATTATTTCAAAAAATTTTGAGAAAAATTTTGAAATTAATTTAAAAAAATATGCAAATAAATTTTAAAAAATTTTGAAAAAAAAAATTACAAAAAAATTTTTTTCTAAAATAACATCTTAAAAAAATTTTCAAAAAACTATACAAAAAATTTTTGAACAAATAAATTTTCTAAAACAATTTTTAAAATGCCATTTAAAAAATTAGCTTAAAAATTTTAAAAAACACTTACTGCTTTGCACCACATCCATCGCCCATTGGATATGGTCTAGCACCATCAATATTGTTGGAGCGTTCTTCACTATCCAACTAACCCTCTCCTTGACCACAGCCATACTTGTTTTTGACGATTTATCTTGTGCCATGTTCCTGATTTTCTTAGTTTGCTCGAATGAACTCGAAGTGATGTAGCAAGCAAGTTCTCGGGTATTTATTTGGTTTCACTAAATACGCCCTTCTTACCACGACTTTGGGGTAAAAGCTCCTTATTGGTTAACTTATTTTTCTCCCTTCGACAATTTTCCTCCCAAAATTTTTAAAGAAACGCCCCTGGGAAAATTATTAATAAAACACGCCTACGCATTTTTTGCTCTACACGTAAAAAAAAAATTTAGTGTTATGCGCGTTTTCGAGTTTCTGCCAAACCTTTATTCCATGCCCCACAAATAAATCTTTGGTCCCACGCACCTGCATCATTTTGGCAAGGGTTTATTGCTATACACGTACAAAAAAATTTTTTCTCGAGGTCCGCGCGATTCCAAGTTGTTTTGCCGAGCATTTATTACCCTACTCATAACTAGTTTTTCGAGGGTTGAGAAATTTTCCAAAATTTTTTCTAGCTCCGCGCACCTGCAGCGTTTCAGTATGATCTTTTTTTTTCTTTCTCATGTCGGCAATTTCGCCGGGCATTTCCTTTTTTTTCAAGGCTCGCCGAATTTTTGAGTATTTCTGTAGTTCCGCGTACCTGCATCATTTGGGCAAGGGTTTATTGCTCTGCGCGATTTCAACTTATTTTGCTGAGCATTTATTACCCGACACTTAAATAGTTTTTGCTTATAAAATAGAAATTGCTTTCTAGCTCCGCGCACCTCCATTATTTCGGTATGATCTTTTCGAGAATAGCGTACCTGAAATTTGAATTTTTTTTCAAGGTTCGAAATTCCTTGCTTTTACCATGTCTTTATTATTTTTTAAATATTCCCTCTCTTTCAAAATTCTGCATCTAGGCGAGAATAGGTAGGATACCCTTACCCTCTCTTAAAAAGAAAATGCATCTTCTAAGTGGGAAAAGGGCTGACCTTTTCCTCTCTCTTCTCAAAAATATTAAGAAAATGCTATATCGAGGAAACATGAGGGACGTCCTTTCCCTCCCTTTTTGAGTAATTCGAAGACATCCTATAGGCATTCTGTATTATGCGCGGGAGAGGGAGATAACTTTCTCTCAGATTCTGTATCTCGCGGCGGAGAGGGGGTGAGCCAGAACCCGTATGAGCCAGAATTCCTATAGCTTATCTACTTATGTATATATATATGGGGTATTCCACGTGAAGTGGTCCGATCAAAATTTTAAAATGCACCAAATTTTGGGTACACTTTGCAAATGTTTTTCAGAATACAGAAAAAAATTATTAGGTACTGGAATCTATTTGCTCAAAAGTTATTCTAACCTCAAAAAGTGAATTTTTCCATATTTTTTTCAACACCAGCTGGGTTTACCGCTATATAACTCAAAATATATCAACTTTTACTATAGAACATTATATGTAACATTCGTTGCTAATTATATCTAGAATTTATTCTTCTGGGTTAGAATTTCTAATCTCAAGGTCAATGTTACATAAACTACATGTCAATATTCAACTTGAAAAAAGTGCAAGTGCGCCACCTTTGATTTTTTCATCCAAAAGTCTGAAAGAAAGCTTGGAGCAATACCTTTCAAATGGTCTGTAGCATTTTTATGGCCTCCAATTCTGTAAAAAGTTATGACAATTTAAAGAAAGACAAAAAAATCACAAAAATTAACATGGTAATTCCCATTTAAATTTTTTAAAAAATTTCTTGTTTCTTTAAATTGTCATAACTTTTTACAGAATTGGAGGCCATAAAAATGCTACAGACCATTTGAAAGGTATTGCTCCAAGCTTTCTTTCAGACTTTTGGATGAAAAAATCAAAGGTGGCGCACTTGCACTTTTTTCAAGTTGAATATTGACATGTAGTTTATGTAACATTGACCTTGAGATTAGAAATTCTAACCCAGAAGAATAAATTCTAGATATAATTAGCAACGAATGTTACATATAATGTTCTATAGTAAAAGTTGATAGATTTTGAGTTATATAGAGGTAAACCCAGCTGGTGTTGAAAAAAATATGGAAAAATTCACTTTTTGAGGTTAGAATAACTTTTGAGCAAATAGATTCCAGTACCTAATAATTTTTTTCTGTATTCTGAAAAACATTTGCAAAGTGTACCCAAAATTTGGTGCATTTTAAAATTTTGATCGGACCACTTCACGTGGAATACCCCATATACATATTGCAACGGTAAGGTATTGATACCTTACCAATTGACGAATTCGAGCAACACAAGCGAACAGTATCGTAATGTTCGCATCGGCTCGGTTCGGTTCGTTGTGGCTACACGGGCGAGATCGGCTTTGCGCGCGCACCTGAATAAGGACACGGAAAAAAAATCTAACTTCTGCAGTGCGAAACGCTTCATACTACTGCAGTTAGTGTGTCGTATCCCGCTACAGATTATATACGAACTTTTAAAGTATTTACCATGTAGTATCAGAGTAAGACTTTCTACAAATATATGCTTATAGATGCTAAACTTTTGCGGTAGCGCTGCTGTAGACCGGTGGTACGCACTCGCACTACCTACAGTTGTACAGCTCGTCTCCCGCTGAGGTATATATATGTCACTTATACGGAACGGACTAACTATTTCAATTGCACAATTCGTATACCTATGGAGCATAGGTCCTTTACAATTGAAGGTACCGCTAATGTTTACTTTGGACGTGCGGCGTTTCTCCAACCGCGGTATCGTTTTTATACGACGACAATAAACAATGTAATACACTTTTAACGTCACAAATTCATACGCGCACGGTTTATTTGACGTACTGCGAAAGTAATAGCATATCTACACTGTACGAGGAAGATGCTACGTACTACAGAGGTTAGATTTTTTTCCGTGTAGGTGAGGGGGAGATTCGCGCGCGCTCGAGAGAGATAGCCGCCTTGACACGCGACAGGTGTTATCCCCCCGCGGTCCGTGTTTTAGCTCCGCCGTGCTTTTTTGCCGTGGTATTCGTGGGTGTATTTTAACTGTAGGCCGACCCTGCATTGGCCGTGAGTGTTGCACCGTCAGAAATCGACCTGCAGTGACGCAACCTCGGTGCACAGGCGGACAGACTACTCGTCCGATACCGCAACGGGAGCGAGAGAGATTGATTGATTGATTTATTTAAGTTGCAGCCTTCGGGTATAACCCTATCTGGCTGAGTAGAATTACAATATTAACAGTATAATAATTACAGAGGTAGTACAATTGATCGCAATAATAACGCGTAAAACAGTAACAAATGTAAGTAGTTTCCGCTGTTCCGACAGGCAAAATCGCAAAAAGGACAATATTAATAAAGAGTTTGATAATAGCAATACAATATTTCTCAAAAAACTGAAAAAACTGAAATTGAACTAAATCTTTAAATCTCTAAGCTTTCTCTAATGATTTTTTTTTATTGGTGGGTTAGAGTGGGATCTATCAGCCCACTATACACCCTTTACCATTCCAGTGGTGCCCATTAAAAACTTATATATGCTCTTCAAAATCCTTTTGCATTTTATAAAAACTTTTGTATATCTTAAATAATTACACTTATTGACCAATCAAGTATATATGTCGAGCCAACTCCATTATCTCCACTCTATAAACTTCTTCAGGCATAGAACAAACACAGGCGTCCGTAAAAGCGAGATTCGAACCGGAACTTGCTCCATTGGTTCATTCCAATCACGGAACATCCAAACTCGAACCATACAGTACGCCAACTACTCGCTCCACTGTTGAATCAGTGAGAGTTGCGTCAATTCATTCCTTGCACTTCCTTTCTTTTTCTTTTCTTTCCCCTTTTTCCTTCCTCCTTTTTCCCTTTTTAAGGGATTAACTTGGGTTATTAAATATACAAATGTATCAGAGTGTAAAACAAAAACAAAGTAAAAATTTCCAAAAGCAAAACAAAACAATACATTATAGAAAGACACATTTCCCCAGCCGTCAAATGAATTGAAATAGTCATATATATGATTCCCCTCCATATACCCACCTATGACTCACAATATTTTATCAAGACCATTTTTTATCATAAAATCTAAGACCAATGAAGCTGCTTTACCGCCATCATTCAAAATATCCGCTATCACCAAATTAATATCAATTTTCATGTGAATTAGATCATTTTTAAGATCTTCTCTGCCACAATCGTCTCCCACCAAATCACAGTGCCAAAGCAAATGTTCAGTGGAATGTAAATCCTTCCCGCATTCACACCTCTCGTCGACCCTGATGCCCTTGGAAGCAAGATCAAACCTAGCCCTGGTGTGGAAAGACTTAATTCTATTGAAAAGACAATTATATTTCCTTGTTCGTTTTAACTCACAGAACCAAGGGGACAAACTAAACCCTGGATTTCTAATATGATACCTACGACCTTTACCATAATGATCGATGTACATTTCCATTTCCGTATTAAGTTCTTTTTTAAATTCATTGACCAAAACCTCAGTCAGGATATTATTAAAAAAACATCTATTATCACTGTAACCCTTCTTGGCCAATTCATCCACCCTCTCATTGCCCAAAATACCCTTATGGGCTGGAATCCAAAAAATTCTCACACGTTTACCTCTTTTTAAAAGTTCAAAATTTTTTTTACGAATTACACCTACAATCGGATTCATATCCGAACAAAGCCCTAGTTTTTTAATAGCCTGTATTAAACTTTTTAATCCGATAGAATGGCAAAATTATCTCCATTTAAATCATTAATCACCTCCAGAGCCAAAACTAATGCCAACGCTTCACAAGTGAAAATACTATTTCTAGCCCTAATACTATATGAAATAGAAATTTCAGGATCAGGGCAAAAAACTCCTATACCACAAACATCGTTCACTCCTCTAGATCCATCCGTATAAATGCATGTATATCTCTCTATAGTCGAAGAAAAATAACTTTCCAATTCCAACTGAGGATCACTATCCTGTGAGGCATTAATAAGACAACCCAAATTCAGATCCACCACATCCGGCATAAAAAGAGCAAAGTAAGGAAGATCAAAACAAGGTAGAATTTTATTAACTAAAATATTATTAGCCCTGTCTCCAATTTCCAGCCAACCGTTATAAATTGCAGAAAAACTATTAGATAACTTCTTTTTATTTCTTCTTTTATCTAAAAAATCAAAAATAGATCTGAATCGAGAAATTACGAAAAACTTACCCTGTGAAACAAACCTTCCTATCAATTTCTTGATGTAAAATCTTCTACGTAGTCCCAGAGTATGAACTCCCGAAATATGGTGAAGAACACTAATAGGAGTAGTCCTAATGCAACCCAGAGCTCTCCGCAAAGCCTCATTCTGTATTACGTCCAATTTCCTGAGAATAATCGCTCTAGCCTCCTCGAACGAAAACGACCCCCATTCCAACCTCGGCCTTAAAATAAGTTTATAAAACATGAGAGCAGTTTGCGGGTGTACTCCCCAATTCAAATTACAAATTGAAGCTAGCATATTCAATCCAAGTCTAATCTTTTTCACTAATTCCTTAACGTGTTGTTCCAAAGTCAAACCCACATCCCAAATTGTGCCCAAATACTTAAATTCCTTTTGATTAAACAATTTAATATTAAAACCCTCTAAATATAGGCTATTTTCCGGAATCAAAGACAGACGCGGGCTGAATACAGCAAAGCTACACTTAGGTACTGAAATCGAAAGCTTAATTCCATTGAAATAGTCATAAAGATCCCGAAGGGTCGCATTTAAATCTAAAACTACCTTGTCTATGTTAACATTTCTAACAGCCAATGTGATGTCATCCGCAAAGCCCACATATTGCACATCAAAAGGTAAATTCTTAACAAATTCAGCTATATATACATTAAATAAAAGCGGAGACAAAATGCATCCCTGTGGGAGACCCCAATTCGTGGAGCCACTCGCAAACTTTTGACCATTAAAATAGGCATGTATATCTCTATCATTAATTAGATTTTTGGTGAATCTAACCAACTTTGGAGGAACTCCCAATGAGATAAGTCTATCCAAAAGGACCACCAGATCAACCCTATCGTAGGCGCCTTCTAAATCCAAACATAAAACTCCTATAAATTCCCCCCTTAACTTCGCAATTTCTATAATAGACCTTAGAAGAGCCAGGCAGTCAGAGCAAGATTTAGCTCTCCTAAAACCAAAAAATTGAGCGGGTAACAATTTTTTACTTTCTAACCAGTGCATTAATCTATCATTAATAACTCTTTCCAATAGTTTAAGAGATGTGGACCAAGTTAAAAAACCATTTTAGCCATTCAATAACCTTTAGCGATATATTCTTGAAAACAGAGTATGTTAATCCATCCTTTCCTGGAGCCGATAAAGCCTTCGATCTTTCAATTGCCATTTTGATTTCATCAATACTAATTGGCTGATTTAACCAATCCTCACTATCAAAATCATAATCCATAGAAGGAAATTGGTTATAACTGTACTTACTATCAATCTTTTCGAATGCTTTTAACAAATCTGAATTTTTTGACGCTATGTTACTCTCCAAACCGACCTTAGAATTTTCAAAAAATCTATTTAGTGGCTGGATTTAGTGAACTCAAAAACTCTCTAAACGAATTCCTCTTAGTTTTCTTTAGAATTTTTTCCGTATTCTTACTGATATTCCTGTAATTAAATAGTGACAATAAGGAGGGAGATGCTTGAAATTGTTTGAGAGCCGATTTTCTATCTTCAATTGCCTCCGAACATTCGCCATTCCACCATATAGCCTTTTTGACTTCTCTTTTCTTTTTATAAGGAACCTTACCTACCGCCATTCTCCTTTTCCCACCTGCATATATCTAAGCCTTAGAAATCATTTCATAAAAATTATCAAATGATTTAGAAACATCCCCATCATATAACTCCGGCGAATCATCCAACAATTTCTCCAACTCTAAACTAAAAGTTGGCCAACAAACTTTGGACAAAGAAAAGACATTTCTAGACCCTGATACTAACCTAGAAAATCCACTGATAGTAATTCTCAAGGGGAAATGGTCACTCCCCATAGGATCTTCATGGATTTTCAGATCAGTCAAACCAAACATTTCTGTAGAACATATTCATATATCCGGGCAACTATTCGCTCCCACCCTCATTCTAGTAGGGTCATCATTATTTAGTACTATGTAATCAGGATGACTCAGAAGAACTCTAGAAAGATTATGACCCACCACATTAGGAGACGAGCTCCCCCACGAATCGTGCTGGGCATTCCAATCACCACATATGATCAGTTTAGATAATTTCCCACAAGCAACAAAAAAACGTCCAAATTTCTCCATACTAATAATGTTATAGGGGGGATTGTACAAAAAAACTACATGAAAAGTAGAGTCCTTCATGAAAACCTTTATTCCGACGTATTCCATATCGTTAGGAGCATAATCCAAATCAAAAGTAGAAAAATTTATATTTTTTTTCAAAAACACCAAAAGTCCACCTCCCCTTTCCTTTCTCGCGTCTAATCTATCCCTTCTTACAGCATTATACCCTCCTATTAATGGATTAAAAGAAATTTCACTTAACCTAGTTTCTGCCAAACATAAAATATCGAAATTACTAATAAAGTCAACAATCGAAACCCATCTACTACTCAACCCGTTACAATTCCAGTATCCTACTTCCAACGTTTGCATAAGTAAAGATTTAAAGATTAGTTAATTGGAAACAAAGGATGGTAATCTAACAAGCACTAACTTAGATTTCTCAAAATAGAGTTAACTTCCTCCGATGCTCCCAACTCAAAATCCTCCATAGGATCCATGAAGTTAACAGTTTTTTTTCCCAGTTTTACCCTCTGTAAGCGTTTTTTTCCTAATACCAGTCAAAGGAGTGTCCTTTTTTGATTTCAGTTTATGTACAAATATTCCACCCGAGTTATTTCTCTGTCCAGAGTCAATGCTATCCTTATTAGGCTAAACAACCGGAGCGTCCATTTCCCTGGATTTCCCTTTCGAAGTTATCCTACCCATGCCCCCTCTATCTGTTAAAGTTTTCCAATTAGGGCCTGATGATCTAGCAGAAAGTTAAGGAAGATCATTATTATTCAAATGTTTGCCTGCCATCGAATGAGCCCCCTGATCCTCTCGAATAACCTGATCTCTGGAGTTTCCACCATCATTAATAAAAGTATTATTTAATGTACTGTTGATGATGCTGTTAAAATTATTAATATCTAATGCATCATTTTCAAGTAAAACAATTTGTGAATTCTTGTACATATTAATTGTATTAGATCTGTTTAAATTACTAGAACTAACATTAAAGGCTCGGTCCCTTCTATCTATCTAGGGATTTGCGAAATCCAACTCAACACCTTCTGTATCAACCATATTTTCCATAAATCTTTTCCTAACTAAATAGCGTGCATATGGCAAACTTATTTTCATCACCGACGCTGTGAGATTAACCTCTTTATTAAATTCAAAATATAAGCAATTTTTGCTAGACGCGGGATGATCCTTTCCACAATTGGCGCACTTGGGAGAATTAACACAATCATTATCATGAGCCCCTGAACAGTTAACGCATTTCACCTGACTATTACAATTCATTTGTCCAAGTCCAAACTTTTGACAATTAAAACATTTTAGTATAGGGGGTACAAAAGGGTAAACCCTATAAAAACCCCAAAAATATTAATAAAAGGGGGTATCATACCTCTACAAAAAATCTTGATTTTATCAGAGGGCAACGGGCTAGCTAACCCCGATTCCCCACTTCTAATTTTTTTTACTATCCTTTCGACACGATTAATTTCTCTCCCCTCAAATTTCACTCCCCACAATCCTGCTGCAATGTTAAAATTCAACTTTTCAAACTTCTTTCTCTCCAATTCTATTCTACGTTCCACCTCAATCTATCTGCCAATCCCTAATAATAATAATAAAAATAAAATTAAATTAATAACCACTCATAAACAAAAGTAGCCAGTTTCGCAAACTCTTCCAACGGAAACAGAACAGTAAATCAGAAATAATCTCCTTAAACGGAACTCAGTTTCTCTTGTCGCAGGCAAAACAAAACTATAGAATCTATTTACATTTACCCAAGCAAAATTATTGTGAGTAGCAATACTAAGATTTCAATAACATTCAAAGCTACAATGTTCCAATGTAAATAAAATGAGACATTTCCTTAAATTTAACTTTCAATCCCGAAGAAACACTTACATAAAAACAAGCTTCCAAGCGCTCAAGGCCAACTTGAGGTTAGCTAAAGGCTTCTCAATACATTCAGTAACATGAAAATCTAAAATATAATTAATATGAGAAAAACTTTTATTTACTTTCCCCTCTTTTTATAGTCCAAAACCAAGGTGGCAGGAAAAAAAAAGCTTATATAGGTCTTTACTATATAGGTCTATTTCAAATAAATAAAGAACTTTCTTACTTTGTTTTACGAAAATCTCAAATGAATATCTTGTGCAGCCTCACCACTTTTGCGTTAAATAATTATTAAGTATAGCACTAGCCATAGGCTTTCAATGTCATATATGAAAATTTCAAACATTGACAACATGAAAAAAAAATGTAAAACTAAGATAATTAAACTAAAGTAAAATGAATACTCTGATACTTATATGTTGATAGGAAGATGCCATGATGGATCGAAATTCGTCCCTCTTTCTCTCCCTTTTCCTGCTTCAGCAGAGTATTTCAAAATGGATGTCCTTTCCAGTTTTCTTACAAACTTCTTGTTTGATGTCAAATTAATCCTCTATCCACCGTAAGGCTTCGTAATTAATACATGGAAGAAACACCTTTGTCATCTAATTTTACAAAAGCCGTTAGAGCAATTCAAAATCAAAATCTGGCACCACAGCGAGAATGGCTCCCTCAGAGAACTTTTCCAAACACAACCACTCCGCTCGTCGTTTCACAACCAAATTTCTCTAATGATTCTATCAGCCCAGTCATTTGTAGGGATCTGCGATTCCATAAAAAAAATCGATGCTTTAGAATCGATACTACCGTAAGTATCGATTATGAAGTATCGATTCTTTTGAAAAAGAATCGAAGAATCGGCAAATAAAAATAGATTTAATTATTAAATTAAAAAATTATATATAAGATATAAATTTTTATAAATTAGTTATTATTATTGAAGAAATAATTTATTTTAAATTAAAAATAACGAAATATTAGGTTTAAAAATTTAAAACAATAATCAACAATTAAATATACAATGAATAATAATAGGGTTTATTTGAGTTTACATCCACATATATTTAAAACTTAAACTGCTAAATCAAAACTGCAGAACGTTGATTTTCCATTTATCTTCACAGAAGCTGAAAAAAGTAATCATTTTAGATATAACTAATAACAACTGAGTGAAATAAAAAATAAAAGAATTTAATAAAACATACTTAAAATATAAAACCAAATCCAAGCAGCCTTCCCATAACCAATATCAGTAGTACATTTTAAATATAAATAAAAACCAAAACAAAATGCAAACATTATAATAATAAAAACAATAAAGTTAGGTTAACACAGTTAATCATTTATTACAAAATAAAGTAAGTATTAACAAATTATAATTTCACATAGAATTATCCGGAATTATTACAATCCGTGCCAATCGTCAAACGAAACTGAACTTAAAAATAAAAGCATATTTAAATGCGTACCATTCAGTCTATTTCTATTATTACGTTTAATTAATCCAGCTCTTAAAAATAATCTTTCCGATGACACCGTTGTTACTAATACTGTTAACTGCCTTAGTGCTATCGTACTTAGCACAGGAAATGTTGTTCTAACGCTTACCCAATACTTAAAGATATCTGCAGTTCTTGGAATGCGTTTTAATTTTAAATATTGGTCCAATTCATTACCCGAATAATAATTATCGAGACTAACATTCTCTTCATTTTCTTTTATTGAATCGTGGTAATCCCAAATACTACAGGTATTTGTTCAAGTTTTAGGTAAATTTTCGGGCTCTTCTATAGATTTTTGGAGATACGAATAAATTCTTTTGACAGCCAAACTAACTGCTACGCGATCTTCAAAATGAATTTTCTTGAAGCGAGGATCGAGTAGTGTACTTACTGATAAAAGTGAACATTTTTCAAAATTCATATATCTTCTTGAAATCGCAATTTTAACATTTTCCTTAAATGTTTTTCCAATGTCAGTTTGCGGTAAATGTGTATCTATTCGCTTCACCGTGCAGTGAACAATCGTAATAATGATACTACAAGTTGGGTATGCATCACCACTTATTTCGGTGATCACTGTCCGTATAGCATCCATGATTGGAAAAACATCATTCACTATTTTCAACTCTTCTCTGTTAAGAACGTCGATAGGGTTACTGCACTCAGACATAGCAATATAAATAAAATTTTCTAACTTCATATATCTTTCTATCATATCCACTTTAGATGTCCATCTTGTTGGAACGTCCTGAATAAGACCAAGAACAATTCGATTGCTGTTTCCTGCATCGATTTGTAATTTTTTTAATTTGTCCGATGCTGCAATAATCCTTTTGTTACCTAACACAGGTAATGCCTGTGCATTACCTGTGTGTAAATGTCGATGATACCTCCTCCTGGGTCAGGAAAACTCCTACGTTGGTGGTTTGGCGACTCCTTGGCACTGGCTCCTGCTGGTCCTGGGCATCGTTACCTGTAGGGAAAGATATTAAATTAGAGTAATAACGAATTACATGATTGTTTAAATTAAATAAGTAGAGTTTATAAATAATAATTGTAGTGTATGGGATAGGTTAGAGGTAAGGTTGACATGTGGTACTAGAGAGGTTAGGGAAAAGGTAAACAATGTATAACAAAGCCTCAGCCATTGTCATCACCGAGTCGTATGAATAAATAAAAGGAAAGGATGGGAAATAATGGAATTGAATTGGTTTGTTTTATGTGTCGGAGATAAGGAGAGATGAATAAACAAATAATACTTACCATAACGTCGAGCTAGTTGAAGAGAAGAGAGAGAGAGGTTACTCGCTGCTGGTGAAGGAGAAGTGATGGAAACGCCGACCCGCGCAGACAACACCTCAGGATGATGGGAACTCCTTTCCTCGTAGACGTCGTCGCCGTGAAGCCGCACCAGGTTCGAACCACTGCACAACCGCCGAGTATCCGTACACACGAAAGTGAGAGAGACGGAGAGAGAGAACGGACTCGCGCGCGAAGCAATACTGCCGTATGCGTGTACATAGGCGGCGGCGGAGAGGGGGGAGCTCACTCGCTTGCACCACGAGGACTACCGAGAGAGCGCGCAGGCGCAGCGAAGCGCGGGACTCTCTCGTACTCGACTCCAGTGTGTAAGAGAGAGAAAAGAAGAGTGCGAATTGCACAAGTGGAGGCGCTAGCCCAGCTAACACTTGGGACTGGAAATAATATTCGCACCGATATGTTTGAAGGAATAATACTGGAGGAATGAAGGTGGCAGTAGTATCGATAGCACCTGTTGACCTGCCAATGATGGAAAACGGGTGCCATATTCAAAATGAAGGAAGTTGACAGCGCCGCGGGTCGGCTTTGAAGGAAATAGAGGAAAAGGAAGAAGAAAGCGGAAAAAGGAGGAGAGGAAATCATTACTAGCTGATCCGTTAAAAGAGACGCCAGTGTATTTTTCTAAGTTATCAGATTTTTCGGAAGTATTGTTGATTATTGTGGATTTATTGAGATTGAGGAGAATTATCGTTAAGAGAAGAAAGAGATTATTTTTATTGAGAGTATTGTTTGGAGGAAAAATCTAGTTGAGAGAAGTTCAGGAGATATTTATTATCGGAGGATTTGGAAATATCGACTCGCGTGCGGTAAGTGGACTGCCCGCCGGCCACGTTATTTCGTATGTGAATATATTATTATTTTGTTGGATTATTGCGGTATCGCGTTTATGTTATAAATTCGGGATTTTTAATGAATAATTATTATAGATTATAATAAAAATCGCACTATAATAGTTTTTTTCCTATGTTAATGAATAGTTCGCGACTTCGTCTGTAAAAAGTAAATTTGTAGAAAAGTATTATAAGTGATGAATAAATATGATACTCCTTTATGTGGAATTAAATCATCTTCCTTTTGTGTGATTTTTTATCCTTTGTGACGTAATTAATATAATATATTTAGAAAATTCATTTATCCGCATCCGTCGGCGATACAAGATCCACGGGCGTGTAAGATGTCGTGCACGTGTGACCGCCTGATAAGACAGGAGAAAGTTAATTCCCTAAGTTAAATAGACATACGTATTTATTCAATGATATTATTATAATTAATGTTAGTAGGCGGTCCGATGCTATGCATTGAAGGAACGCTACGTTGATTAATGTTACAATAGATTTTATTCTATCCAAAATGCTATTTAATTCTTTAAAATTATGCAAAACATCGGGAAGTATGTGTGCTACTATATGCGCAATGCACATAAGATGTTTATCTTTTCCAATAAAAGTAGAACAAGCTTTCTTTACGGCTGCTTCTCCGTCAGTAATTATCGCTGTAATTTTATCAGTGGAGAACTTGATTGAAGATAATCAGCTATATGTCGTTCATACAACGGAATACATCCCAAACAGGCACTTTTTATTGAAGAAAAATTGTTCTGACTATAGTGAATTGTTACTCCTAAATAACTCTGATTCGAGTTATCTGACCAATTATCGCAGGTTAAGCAGTAATATTCAGCTTCTTGTTACTTTTGTACAACTTGCTGTTTTAAGACATCAAATCGTGCTTCTAGTTTTCTTGTTAGTGATGTCACTGAAGGTGGATGATAAAGAGGCGCAACAACTCGAAGAAGGGCGACAAAACCTTTTCGTTCTACCGTAGAAATAAAAGCAAATCTATACAAATCATGAACATGATTGCATTAGTAATTTTATCTGCTAACAAGCCACCATTTGTTAAAAAGAACCAAATTGTTAATAAAAATTTAATAATAAAATAATTACAATTTAGTAAAAAATTAGCTTCTGTTAAAGGTATATACTAAAGTTTATATCTAAGAATTAATAATTGGCAATAATTATCTCGATTATAATAATATCAATTTTTAACAAGTCATATACGCACCTTTAAAGGACTCGACCTTCTTAAATGCTTCTAAAATTCCGGATAGTTTAGTGCACTACTTTTTTGCAGGAGTATTTATGGTATCTGCTGACGCAGCTGACTGTTTACCATTTTCACTCAAATCTTCTCCAGTACTACGCTTTGCCGATGGGCTAAAAAATAGAGGATGCTGCATCCTCAAGTGTTTTATCATATTGGTAGTCTTCCCACAACCTTGAATGACTTATTGATAGTATAAACATTTAAGTTTATTTTTATCCTTTAATTTTTCGATATGTCCCGAAATTGGACTAGGTTTAAATTTACTATCTCTGCAATAAAAAAACCCAAATTGAATGTAAAAAAGACAACAAACATTTAAGAATAGTTTATAATTTTATAAAAGTTTGTAAAAACTACTTACGTTGATTGTTTCAAACATAAACTTGTACTTGCGTTTGACTGATCTGACAATGATAAATAAAGATAATGGAACATTTTATACGATTTTGAAATATAACTATTATATTTCAATATTTACTCAAACTATAAAAACATTAAATGAAATGACAATATTGAACATAATCATTTATTATTGCGTTAATTAAATAATGAAAACTAACAGTGTCGAAGTCAATATTTGTTCTTCATACCGACAGTGCGAAAACTATGCTAATAAATCTATAAATACAAATGCATTTTTAAAACAAACAAAAGAATTTTGTCTTATTAAGGATAGATTACTTCTCTTGTTTTTGTGCATTCTGCCTTTTTTTCTGTTAAATAAATATACAGAAATTTACCGTTTGAAGAAACAGTCCTGCTTTCACTGGTACAAATAAGACTGGCATCACTAGCTGGACCCGATGATGAAGAGAAGTGCTCTTTTTTCTTTGTTTTTTGACAAGAATCCATGCCGTTAGCTGTAATTAGTAACATACCTTAATTTATAAGCGTATCATGAGTCAGAAGTGCTATAACTTTATAATCATTATAATATATAAATAAACTGGTTGCTTATTTGTATAATACTTTTTCTGTACGAATAATGCTTAATAATGTGTGATGTAGTATCCCGCGCACTACACCACGTGGAATATACTTCTACCTTATATGATTTTCTGGATCGTTAATATTAATAATAATTATATATAAATATATTTTGAAGTATCTATTCTCCTTACTACTGTAGCTGGCTCGATCTCGGATTCGTAATGTCGTCGTTGCGGGAACGACACTTTTTAAAGAAAAGGATGAGGAGATTTGACGGATTACAATTAATCAATATAATGATAATAAAATTCTTTATAGCAGATTTATTTTAATTAATTCATATCTATAAATTTAGTAATTACAATTATGAGTTGAAATTTACACTCCTGTTCCCGACAATCAATTTCCGAAAATAATATTGTCTTATACGGGCCCGATCTTCCCGTCACACTCTTTTTGTAAAATACAATTAATTCTAAATATATTTATTTGAATTTAATTCAATCAAAAGGTCGCGAATATTCTATAAAATATTTAATTACCGCGTGAGGAACCCGTTTCACTCCGTTAATAATTTAAATTGTTCGTTTACAAAAAAAAAAAAAAATGGCCACGTGCAGACCACTCACCGCTAGTTTCTCTTATTCTTCTTCTCTAAGTCTTTTTCTCCTCCTTATATCTCCTTTTTTAACAAGATTCTTTTTGACTTATAATATTAGTATTTCTCGTATAACTACTTTCTTCAGTATCTCTCTCAACTCTCTTCTTAACCTCTCAATACTTCTCAATATTTCTCTCACAATTCTCTAAACTTCTCAATTCTCGCTATGCTTCTCCTTCAAGGTATTGGCGGTGAGTCTGTGTCTCCGTCAAGGTATCGGCGGTGAGTGTCTCGTCGTTCTTCTTCCTCGATATCCTTTTTCATATTCCCTTTACACGGCGCTACTCATATCCTTCTTTGCCGTTATTCTTCTCTAATCCCGTTCTCCGATCGTCCGATCCGAATTTCCTGCCAACTACTGCACCGCCACCTATTCCTCTCTTCTTTAACCTCTCTCCTAGTGGCGGTACGACTCTTGCAAAAATGATCCGTAGCGGGTGAATTCTCCACCTCTCCCAATGCATCATTATATCTTTTTTCTCTCTCTTACACGCGGGGAGTCTATATGGATCGTTGCCGCTCGTTCCACCGTTCCCCCGCGGCGCACCATCATCTTGCGTCGAGCAGTTGCGCCAGAGCGAGAAGACTCCCCCCACTCTCACGCTTGACGAGAGATATAGACACGTTGTTTGTCAATCTCTTCGCCGGAGGAACTCCGTACCTGGACAGGATCACCGCAACGTTGGCTCCCGTGGACGAGGACAGGTGTTGGTTGTGTTGCCTTCCATTTATTTCCATCTCCTTTCTTTCCTTACATTTTCCTCAAACATATATACATAAAACATGATTAATTCCTATCCTATCCTTCGGTGAACGTCGGTGACGAGAATGGCTCGGGTCCATATTCTTAAACCAATGTTTACCTATTCCTAACCTCAAACTTCCCATACAAAACATATATTTCCTTATATCCCATATATCTTATTATATTTATCCTAACCTATTCTACATTCATGAATATTATTTTACATCATTATCATTATTTTATTTACAGGAGGCGCAGGAACCAACTACGAGCTCCAGCGGACATCCAGGATCACCAACGAGAGCTACCCAAGGAGTTCTCCAGAGTACGAGTGGTCAACGTTGGACCACTATTGGACCCCAGGATTCCAGTACGTAGCAAGGTAATAATACTATATGTTATGTATTGTGGGATAAATAATCAGGTTCGTGTAACTTCGGTTGAACTTTATTTTGATTACACTAACAATATTTACACAAGTTTTTGAACGTGATGCGCCGCAGTGAATTTTGCTGCTGGTAAGAATACTTTTTACTGTGACTAAGGCGGTCTCATGCTCTTGGGTCCAATTCCAGGCGACTTCGTTATGTAGTAAGCGATATAACGGTTCGAATAAAGTAGTCCTGTCAGGTATAAAACGGTCGTAGAAATTGACAACACCCAAAAGCGCTTGTAATTCGGCTTTATTTTTGGGCGCAGGCGCTCTCGTGACTGCGTCTATTTTATCCGGCAGTGTATGGATTCCGTTTTTGTCTATTTTAAATCCTAGAAATTCGACAGCTTGGACGCCAAAAAAACACTTCTGTCTTTTTATTTTTAACCCGTGGTTTATTAATATATCGAGTACCTGCCTTAACAGTTGGTCGTGCTCTCGTTTGATTTTTCCTGAAATCAGTATGTCGTCGGCCAAAATTGCAACTCCTTTGACTGTAGCTAACAGTCCTTCCATGATTCTTTGCAGAATGCCTGCTGCAGTAGAGACTCCAAACGGTAAACGGCGGACTTGAAATAAGCCTTTTATTGTGTTTATCGCTAATACGTGCGATGCCTCTTCGTCGACGGTGAGCTGCGTGTAAGCCTGGTCTAAATCGAGCTTTGAAAATATTATTGTTCCCGCCAGCTTGACGAATAAATCGTCTATAGAAGGGAGAGGATAGCGATCTGGTTTTAACCCATTAACGCCCAAACGACCAACATTTTTTTTCTTTTTGCATAGTCATTATTTACTATTTAAATCATGCGCTACCATAGTACTGATTTTTTTCATTATAGTTTTGGATGTGTTCTTTCGAATGCCGTCGATAAAATTGACTTAATCTTTTTTTGAAAAAAGTTATGATTTTTTTAATTAAAAAAAATACAGAAAATGTGTCGCTATTTTTTGATAATTAATTTTTTTTCATATTATAAATTGTATTTAGATCGTTCCATTCATGAACAAAAGTGCATAAAATAGTTATACTTTGACCCTATATTTTTTGTATTTTATTCTCAGATAGTCAAAAATTTTGTTTTTAATGAAAATACACGAAAAATAACCAAATTTATTCATTTTTCTCTATTTTTGAGTGTTTTTACATTGAAATCAAAATTTTTGACTATCTAAGAATAAAATACAAAAAATATAGGGTCAAAGTATAACTATTTTATGCACTTTTGTTCATGAATCGAACGATCTAAATACATTTTATAATACGAAAAAAAATTAATTATCAATAAATAGCGACAAATTTTCTGTATTTTTTTTAATTAAAAAAATCATAACTTTTTTCAAAAAAGGGTTATGTAAATTTTACCGACGGTATTCGAAAGAACACATCCAAAACTATAACGAAAAAAATCAGTACTATGGTAGCGCATGATTTAAATATTAAATAATGACTATGAAAAAAGAAAAAGAATGTTGGTCATTTGGGCGTTAATGGGTTAAGACTTTATTGACTGTAGTCTTATAATCTCCACATAATCGGATATTGCCGTCTCTCTTCGGTACAATTACCACCGGCGTAGCCCAGTCTGAGTAGGGTATTGGCACAAGAACTCCTGCATCCAGTAATCGTTGAAGCTCCTCTTCTACTCTCGTTTGCAAGGCGTAAGGCACTGGACGGCTTCTCAGATAAATAGGTTGC
The DNA here is from genome assembly GCA_026168455.1 of Theocolax elegans. Classification (NCBI taxonomy): domain Eukaryota; kingdom Metazoa; phylum Arthropoda; class Insecta; order Hymenoptera; family Cerocephalidae; genus Theocolax; species Theocolax elegans. The sequence goes on from CM047427.1 coordinate 61,814,146, forward strand.
ACTGTACGGTCGAAATCAAGTTTAATGGGGGGGCCCTTAAATTCGCCTAACGTTTGGTTGCCGGATATTAGGGCTGGATGTGTAATACTTGAACATATTTCCGAAGTAGCGTCGGTATTTTGAAGTCGTAGCGAGTTGATTCCTTGAATGGTTAGCCCTAAGTAACAGAACCAATTACGGCCCAAGAGATTTTGATCCTTACATCCCTCTACGATAATTAATGGTACGGTTGCACAGCGGCCTCGAAACAAAACTTTTACCATTCTTCGTCCAACTATGCGGACCTCGTTTTCGCCATACTCGTTCAATTTTAAGCCTTGGATCGGTGTAAGTGTAGAGGTGTCACCCCAGAGCTTGGCGAATGTGTTTTTGTGCATTACGGTTACTGCGGCCCCCGAGTCGATTTCCATCCAAACTTGCTTGTCGTCTATTTCCAATGGTACTGTAATCACCGCTCACTTGAAAGAGCTCGTATGCATTTTTATTTCGTGATTGATCGGCGCCTTGTGCCTTGGAGGATTGTGCGCTGGAAGCTGCGCGCTCGCTGTCTAAGGCCACTTGGTGCGTGGGCGCCGTCACAGTAGTTTCTGCCTTAGCCTCTTCTGCTCCGCGGTTTCGTTTTGCGTTGCTCCCTCGTTTCTTTGATTTGTAGAACGATTTGCGGGTCCCTGCTTGGCAGACTTTGGACACGTGGCCACTGCGCTCGCATTCTGTGCAATATAGCGAGTCGGGGCTCATCGTACATTGCGGTACGTGGTGGTCGCCACCGCACCTGTAACACATGTTTTTATTATTTTTTGCGTCGACTTCTATTCTGTTTGTCGATAATCAAGCTACTTGGTGGCTTACTGTATCGGCAGTTGACATTTCTTTTACGTGTGATAGCGCAGACTCCGCGCGTGACGCGGTTTCTATGGCGATTTTTAAGGTTAGGTCGGGCTTTTGTAGCAAACGCGCCCGTACGGCATCTTCGCGCATTCCGCACACAAACTGGTTACGTATCATGTCGTCTAATTTAGTACCAAATCCACAATTGGAGGCTAACCTACGTAATTCTGCAATGAATTCAGATACACTTTGCCCGTATTTCTGTGTCGAATGATGGAAACGATAGTACGCGGCTACTTCGTCGACCTGCGGACGAAAGTGATTTCCTAACTCTTGTATTATTTCATCGTATGGTACTGAGCTCACTTCGCGCGGATGTAGTACATTGCATGCCAAGTTATACAAGTCTTCGCCGCAACGTGTAAAAAAATGCGCGCGTTTTAACTCTGCGTCTGTAACTCGCATAGCCGTGAAATTGAAATCGAGCAGCGTCACCCATCGTGGCCACTCCGTTGGTCGCGATGTATCGTACGGTTTTATACTTATTGATGTGGCTACTACGGAGGGTGCGCTATTTGAAATTCGACTCGAGTCGCTTGAATTCTGGCTGTTGTTGTCCGTCATGTTTATTACGCGGTGTATTCTCGGTATAGGCGCTTTCGTGTAATATGGCGCTCGGACGCTCGTGTTTGTTCTATACTTAGCTAAGGAATGTCTGCAATGCTTGTTGTGGCTGATTCCAACGTAGCGACGTTTTTATTTTGTAGTTGACTATGTAGTTCCGTTGTATGTAGATTATCGATAAGTGTCGGTTGATGCGTAGTTTTTCGAGTCGGCCACTGCATTTCACTCAGCACGAGAAGGACGTGACTTTTAGCGAATTCTTGAATTCTTAGAATCGGACGTCGAGTGAGTGCGGCGTTGCTGCCGCAGCGTCCTCTCTCCCGCTTCGTTCGTTCCGTTGACTGCGTGGTATTTCGAATTCCTCACCTCGTCGCCATTTGTTATGTATTGTGGGATAAATAATCAGGTTTGTGTAACTTCGGTTGAACTTTATTTTGATTACACTAACAATATATTTCCACAAGCTTTTGAACGTGATGCGCCACAGTGTACTTGCGGGAGAATATGCGTCCGCTCGAAGCGGTAGTCCGCTTGCTTCTGCCTCGCTCGTCTGGTCGCACACTTCCGCTGACGAGGTGGCGCTAACGTAGCTCGCGTACTTTACAATTTTTAGGACACAACACTATACATATATTCATTTCTTTCTATTATATTAATTTATATTCATAAGTTCTTGTTTACTCATTACTAATATATATGTTTTTGTTTTAGGTGTGCCCCGCTCTATCAATTCCCCCCCTGATAACATATATATTTATGTGGGCTAGTGAGGCTCGCCTCACAAATTATATTAAAGAATTTATATATCTATATTATTAAAAAAATTTCGTCGTCGCCGCCGCCGCCGCTGCCGCTGTTTCAGAAATTTCTGAAGAATTTCTGGCCTCTTAAGATAAGTCCCTGTGGCCTCACGTACATATCGTCGCTTCCGAATAAAAGGGTCGTATCTCAGCGGCCGGTTCGAAAAGGACGTATCTCAGCGTCCGGTTAAACAAGGTCGTATCTCAGCGGCCGGTTAGAAAAGGTCGTACCTCAGCGTCTGGCTAGAAAAGGTCGTATCTCAGTGGCCGGTTGGAGAAGGTCGTATCTCAGCGGCCGGTTAAAGAAGGTCGTATTTCGCGGGCTAAATTTTTTTTCTTAAATTTAAGTTGGCAACATTGACAAAAATCTTGTGGCATTAGATTTAACATGCGAAAAAATTATAAATACTGTACGAACACACATATATTTGTGTACATGTATATATATATATGTATGGGTACAAATGTGTGAATACGTTTTAGAGATATTCAGTAGTTCTCTTGAATTTTTCAAATTTTTTCAGGGCCATTATTTTAAGTTACAGAGAGTCAAAATTGGCATGTTAGCACTTTTTGCATTCTATGCCCATTTTCATGAATTTGTAGCTCCCAGGAGATGCATTTTTCATTAAAAACATAAATATGACTTTTTTTGTAAAATTTTCTGAATTTTTCATTAAAAATACTTTTAAAGTCATAAATGTATGTTGTCACACTCTTGTAAGCCATTCAAACCTTAAATAGTGAAAATCAGCAATTCTGTTCCGGACTCTGGAAACCTAATACTGTCTAAAAGATGTCTTTTTATAGTCAGAAACTGCCTAAAAATTTCCAGAGTGGGTCTAAATCATTAAGATCACTTATGGTCAAAATATCTAGGAAAAGTGCCCAAAATATTAATAGAAATGTATATTTGTTGTTTTATAACATAAATGTATAAATGTTGCCTTAGCATTATAAATGTTTCAAAATTAATTTTTTATAATTGTATAATAATATTCATATGTTTAGCAGCTTACAGGGAATTATATGGATACTCAAACAAGTGGAGATACTTTTCTGTCACTCCAAAGTAAGTGCATAAATTTTTTTGCAATGATCAATCTAATAGATTTATCGTTACAAGGCAACAAATATACATTTCTATTAATATTTCGGGCAATTTTCTCAGATCTTTTGACCATAAGTGATCTTAATAATTTAGACCCACTCTGGAAATTTATAGGCAGTTTCTGACTATAAAAAGACATCTTTTAGACCGCATTAAGTTTCCAGAGTCCGGAGCAGAATTGCTGGTTTTCAGTATTCAAGGTTTAAACGGCTTACAAGAGTGTGACAGTATACATTTATGATTTTAGAAGTATTTTTTATGAAAAATTCAGAAAATTTTACAAAAAAAGTCATATTTATGTTTTAATGAAAAATGCATCCCCTGGGAGCTACAAATTCATGAAAATGGGCATAGAATGCAAAAAGTGCTAACATGTCAATTTTGACTCTCTGTAACTTAAAATAATGGCCCTGAAATAATTTGAAAAATTCAAGAGAACTACTGAATATCTCAGTTATACCCATACATATATATATATATATACAGTATTTGTAATTTTTTCGCATGTTAAATCTAATGCCACAAGATTTTTGTCAATGTTGCCAACTTAAATTTAAGAAAAAAAATTTAGCCCGCGAAATACGACCTTTTTAATCGGCCGCCTGAGATACGACCTTCTCCAACCGGCCACTGAGATACGACCTTTTCTAGCCGGACGCCTGAGGTACGACCTTTTCTAACCGGCCGCTGAGATACGACCTTTTCTAAAAGGACGCTGAGATACGTCCTTTCGAACTGGCCGCTGAGATACGACCCTTTTATTCGGAAGCGACGATATAACATGACGTGTAATCACGTGATATTACATGATTACACGTACATTATATATATGATAATTGAGTGATTTTCTGAATTCGTGGTACAAAAGTGGTCGCGAAATAGAAGAATATGTCCCAGTAGTCTTCTACATTATTAATTTTCATGGTTCAGGGTGGTTTTGATTCCAATAATGTGTGGATTACAGATAAGACCTTATTAAAAAAAATCTATATTTTTGGAAACAGCTGCCGGTGGTGGCCGCTGTATTCGTTGATGTTGTAGTGTGGCTGGTAAGTGTGGAATGGTTGGATATGGATGTGGTGAGCAGGTGGCATGAATACAGAGTTCAAATATACCCATCTTTTGTAAGCATATTTGTGATTATATACGCTGATATATATATATATATATATACACTACCGGTCAATTGCTTTTGCCCACTTCTGACTCAATTTTACCCGTTACAAAAGTATCATAACGTGGGGTAAAAATTGAGATAAATAATCGTTCGACAGCTCATTTAAAAGCTTGAAGTAAGGGTTTTTTTAATTGTTTACCGTGCCTATTAAATTTTTTGTTTTTTATGTTTTTAACATAAAATCAAAATGTATAAAATTCGGATTTTCTTGTTCGTCTCATTTTAAAACTGCACTTCCAACCAAACATCGGAAAATAATTTTATAAAAAAAATTGAAAAGCTTGAATCAAGAGCTTTCGAACGCACTATATTAACATTGTTTTAAAGTCTTTTACGTTTTGACTGGTGGTTTTCTTTTTAAAACACGTCTTTTCTTCAAATTTATGTATCTCGGAAGGAGTAAATTTAAAAAAAAATGTCTAGGAGAAAAAATGTTTGATTTTAATCTTAAGATTATGTACAAAATTTTTTCAGATTGTTTAGAATTTTTTTTTTAAATTGATAAAGTCAAAACGTAAAAAGGACTTTAAAACAATGTTATATAGTGCGTTCGAAAGCTCTTGATTCAAGCTTTCAATTTTTATTATAAAATTATTTCCGATGTTGGTTGAAGTGCAGTTTTAAAATGAAGACGAACTAGAAAATCCGAATTTTATACATTTTGATTTTTATGTAAAAACATTAAAAAACAAAAAATTTAAATAGGCACGGTAAACCATTAAAAAGTCCTTGCTTTAAGCTTTTAAATGAGGCTGTCGAACGATTATTATCAAGTTATGATACTTTTTGTAACAAGTTATGATATTTTGTAACGGGTAAAATTGAGTCGAAGTGGGCAAAAGCAATTGACCGGTAGTGTATATACATATACTAGAGGGGCTCGCCACCCTGCGCGCTACGCGCGCCAACCCCCTATTTTAATTTCGAAAAGGTTTTTCGTAATTAATTTATTTAAAATAATGTTTTAAATTGTATTATTTTTTCACTACCATGGACACCTTAGAAATTAAACAGATTCACACAACACCTTGGAGGTACTGTTATAGTGCATTGGGTTTTATACCAAAAATTTAATTTTTTTTTAAATACGATTATAATTAATAATAAAAGTTTTTACCAAAATTCAGTGTAGTGAAATCAGAATAAAAATAATAAAAAAATAGAGACATATTATAAATGTTAATGAAAAATTAACTTACCAAAAATAGTAAAGTGCATATACTTACTAAATTGTAGTATTTAGTAACTACTTATTAAAATTTTGGATTATTTTAAACGGTTATAAATAGAACTTCACCTCCTAAAATTAATTTATTTAATGACGTACGATCATCGCCAAAAGTTCTATGTCATTAATATTTTGTACTTTTAGAGTAATTAAAACTTTCTTCTTAAATAATAAATTTTTGTATTAATTTATAGAACTATTATAACATTTTAGCGGCATATAAATAAAAACCTGTTTCTTCCATTTCTCCCGTAATTCGTAATTTGCACCCTCTTTCAAAATTTGCGTTTTAATCCATAATTATATCCATTCATTTTTCCTTTACTTACAGAGCCCATATATTATTTTGATTATTATAATCAAATTCATTCCTTAAAAAACCATCTGTTTCGAATAAATACATACATGTTTATTTAAAATATTGTTTTATTTTATATAAATATACGTAATCTACTCACTTATATATCCATACAATTTGAAATTTTAATTTAAAAAAATATTTAAATTAAATGCTCCTAAATTAATAATTTTGAAAATCTTTTAAATGTAATTCGTATTTTATATTTCCACTGTTAAAATTTGAATTTTCTTTTTCCATTACTGTTTATAATAGAATTATCTTAAAAATACATAATTAATGTATTTAATTTTTAACTTATTGTATATTTCACATATGGATATTTGAAAAGTGTATGTTTATACTTTATTATTTTTTTTTTTATTCTTGATTTTGTGCCCTCTTTTTCCTGGCACTTCCTACCGTTTATCCCCTGGGGGACTTTAACGGTGTCCACCTACCACCTATGTGTGGGTGCTTTTATCCCTCTCTTAAAAACCCCACCATCTCGCGTTCGCCCGGGGTTATGCCCGTGGATGAGGGAAACCTGTGAAGCAGGGAAAACCTCACCCGAGATGGCCGGTGTATTCGAAACATTCTTTTTGGGTGTCAAAGTCACATTGCGTAGGCCTTGACACCGAAACCGAAATGTTTCACACCTCCCGCTCACGTTGTGAAGTGTGAAAAACACCTAACCGATCCCGAAAGTCGCACAAGAATGGTGTCACCCATTCAAGTGCCAACCGCACTCAGTGCTGCTTAACTTTCGTGATCGGCCGAGGTGCGTCTCCGCCACTCCGCCACCGCGTCGGTCTATGTTATGCTTGATTAATATTTATTTTATCTTCGAAAAATTGTGCATTTTTTTTAAAACATTACATTAAATTGTGGTCCGTTTTATTATTGAGTACACGTTTAAAAATTTTATGAGTTTTATCAGAAATGAGTAAATAATGCACATTCTTTTAAGTTATATTCACACTTTTTTTTTGCGCACGGAAAAAAAACACACACGCACATATATATATATATATAGGCTATTTCACGCAAGTGGTACGATGAAAATTTAAATCGCTCAAAATTTGAGAACAGGCTGGAAATATCTTCCAGAAGATAGAAAAAAAATTTTAAGTGTTAAAAATAATTTGCCTAAGAGTTATTCCACCATGATAAATGGAAATTTTTCAATTTTTTTAGAAAAATACTATTTTCAAAGCCATTTATCTCAAAATCTATGATTTTTTGAAAAAACACATTATAAACAACTTTGTTCAAAATAATCTTTAGAACTTATCTACCTGGGTTACAATTCTTAATTTTAAAATCTCGAAGAGATATAACGCTCGGAAATATGAATATCAAAAAGGCGACCACGCCATAATCGATTTTGATCTAACACCGCTTAAAAGATCACATTTTTCGAGAGCTTTCGAATGGCGGTGGTAGCTATTGGCCAAGACCGCTGTTGTAAGTTATGCCTCATAAACATCATAAAATCACCTAATTTTCATGTATTTTAGGGGCATAACACACATACACGCGCACACACACACACCCACACGCACACGCACACGTGCGCACACATATACACATACATATATATAAACATATATAAATATAAACATATATATATAACATATATTATATATTACATTATATATATATATATATACAGGGTGTCCCATTTGAAATAACGGATGAGAATATCTCAAAAAACATTGGAGATAGAAAAAAACTTTTCTATACAAAAGTTGTAGGTTTTTAAGGGGCTAACTGACGGTGATAGTAACCATAACATGAGGTCAAGGGTTAAGGTCATTTGAAGGACAAAATGTTTTTTGAAATAGTAATCACTATTTTTGACCTCAGAAATGGAACGGCGGGAAATTTTACGTTCAGTCTGATCTTGGCCAAGGTTTTGGCCAAGGTCATGGTCAGGGATCAAAACATAAACGCGTACAGACCTTACGAAAAAAGCCAACCCTATAAAAATATTGAGCTGCAAGAACTGTAGGGTTACAGGAGAGCCAGCTGACGGTATCCTTGACCGTAACCCCACAAATGAAATCCAAGCTGGTCAAATCTGGAGATCTCGGACACCATTCTTCAAATCCAACATGTCCTATCCATCGATTAGTGAATCTGACGTTCAGATAGTCACGAACTATTCTGGCAAAATGAACAGGTGCACCATCGTGCTGAAACCACATGCGTTGTCTTATGTGCAGATCAACATTTTCAAGTAAGACCGGTAAATCATTTCTCAAAAACCGTAAATAGTTGTGGCGATTTATATGTCTTTCGAAGAAATACGGACCAATTAAGTTTCCATTTATAATACCGCACCACACAGTCAAACTCCAACGTTGCCTGATGATTCACTTGTTGAAGCCAATGTGGATGTTCGACAGACCTGTAATGGCAATTGTGCCTGTTAAGTTGACCAGTATTATGAAAAGTAGCTTCATCAAAATAGGACGTAATTAAAAAATTCTGAATCTCCTTGTATTATCATTTGTGCCCACACAAAAACTGGCGCCTTCGTTCAAAGTCCCCAGCAAGTAACTGTTGTGTCAATGTTACGTGGGTAAAAATTGAGATAAATAATCGTTCGACAGCTCATTTAAAAGCTTAAAGCAAGGGCTTTTTAATGGTTTACCGTGCCTATTTAAATTTTTGTTTTTAATGTTTTAACATAAAAATCAAGATGTATAAAATTCGGATTGTCTTGTTCGTCTTCATTTTAAAACTGCACTTCAACCAAACATCGGAAAATAATTTTATAAAAAAAATTGAAAAGCTTGAATCAAGAGCTTTCGAACGCATATTAACATTGTTTTAAAGTCTTTTACGTTTTGACTGGTGGTTTTCTTTTTAAACACGTTTTCTTCAACTTTATGTATCTCGGAATTTGATAAATGAATTGATTATAAAGAATTTTCTAAACTATAATAACTATATAAATTAAAAAAAAAAATTCTAAACAATCTGAAAAAATTTGTACATAATCTTAAGATAAAATCAAACATTTTTTCTTAGACATTTTTTTTTAAATTTAATCCTTCCAAGATACATAAAGTTGAAGAAAAGACGTGTTTAAAAGAAAACCACCAGTCAAAACGTAAAAAGGACTTTAAAACAATGTTAATATAGTGCGTTCGAAAGCTCTTGATTCAAGCTTTCAATTTTTATATAAAATTATTTCCGATGTTTGGTTGAAGTGCAGTTTTAAAATGAAGACGAACTAGAAAATCCGAATTTTATACATTTTGATTTTATGTAAAAACATTAAAAAACAAAAAATTTAAATAGGCACGGTAAACCATTAAAAAGTCCTTGCTTTAAGCTTTTAAATGAGCTGTCGAACGATTATTATCAAGTTATGATACTTTTGTAACAAGTTATGATATTTTGTAACGGGTAAAATTGAGTCGAAGTGGGCAAAAGCAATTGACCGGTAGTGTATATAAACACTATAATACTATATAGTTTTTTAATTTCGAAAAGGTTTTTCGTAATTAATTTATTTTAAAATAATGTTTTAAATTGTATTATTTTTCACTACCATGGACACCTTAGAAAATTAAACAGATTCACACAACACCTTGGAGGTACTGTTATAGTGCATTGGGTTTTATACCAAAATTTAATTTTTTTTTTTAAATACGATTATAATTAATAAATAAAAGTTTTACCAAAATTCAGTTGTAGTGAAATCAGAATAAAAATAATAAAAAAATAGAGAATATTATAAATGTTAATGAAAAATTAACTTACCAAAAATAGTAAAGTGCATATACTTACTAAATTGTAGTATTTAGTAACCAACTTATTAAATTTTGGATTATTTTAAACGGTTATAAATAGAACTTCACCTCCTAAAATTAATTTATTTAATGACGAACGATCATCGCCAAAGTTCTATGTCATTAATCTTTTGTACTTTTAGAGTAATAAAACTTTCTTCTTAAATAAATAAATTTTTGTATTAATTATAGAACTATTTATAACATTTTAGCGGCATATAAATAAAACCTGTTTCTTCCATTTCTCCCGTAATTCGTAATTTGCACCCTCTTTCAAAATTTGCGTTTTTAATCCATAATTATATCCAATTCATTTTTCCTTTACTTACAGAGCCCATATATTTATTTTGATTATTATAATCAAATTCATTCCTTAAAAAACCTCTGTTTCTAATAAATACTACATGTTTATTTAAAATATTGTTTTATTTTATATAAATATACGTAATCTACTCACTTATATATCCATACAATTCTGAAATTTTAATTTAAAAATATTTAAATTAAATGCTCCTAAATTAATAATTTTTGAAAATCTTTTTAAATGTAATTCGTATTTTATATTTCCACTGTTAAAATTTGAATTTTCTTTTTCCATTACTGTTATAATAGAATTATCTTAAAAATACAATAATTAATGTATTTAATTTTTAACTTATTGTATATTTCACATATGGATATTTGAAAAGTGTATGTTATACTTTATTATTTTTTTTTTTTTATTCTTGATTTTGTGCCCTCTTTTTTCCTGGCACTTCCTACCGTTTATCCCCTGGGGGACTTTAACGGTGTCCACCTACCACCTATGTGTGGGTGCTTTTATCCCTCTCTTAAAAACCACACCATCTCGCCTTCGCCCGGGGTTATGCTCGTGGATGAGGGAAACCTGTGAAGCAGGGAAAACCTCACCCGAGATGGCCGGTGTATCGAACATTCTTTTGGGTGTCCAAAGTCACATTTGCGTAGGCCTTGACACCGAAACGAATGTTTTCACACCTCCCGCTCACGTTGTGAAGTGTGAAAAACACCTAACGATCCCAAAAGTCGCACAAGAATGGTGTCACCCATTCCAAGTGCCAACCGCACTCAGTGCTGCTTAACTTTCGTGATCGGCCGAGGTGCGTCTCCGCCACTCCGCCACCGCGTCGGTCTATGTTATACTTGATTAATATTTATTTTATCTTCGAAAAATTGTGCATTTTTTTAAAACATTACATTAAATGTGTGGTCCGTTTTTATTATTGAGTACACGTTTAAAAATTTTATGAGTTTTATCAGAAATGAGTAAACTAATGCACATTCTTTTAAGTTATATTCACAACTTTTTTTTGCGCACGGAAAAAAAACACACGCACATATATAATATATATAGGCTATTTCACGTCAAGTGGTACGATGAAAATTTTAAATCGCTCCAAAATTTGAGAACAGGCTGGAAATATCTTCCAGAAGATAGAAAAAAATTTTAAGTGTTAAAAATAATTTGCCTAAGAGTTATTCCACCATGATAAATGGAAATTTTTCAATTTTTTAGAAAAATTACTATTTTCAAAGCCATTTATCTCAAAATCTATGATTTTTTTTGAAAAAAACATTATAAACAACTTTTGTTCAAAATAATCTTTAGAACTTATCTACCTGGGTTACAATTCTTAATTTTAAAATCTCGAAGAGATATAACGCTCGGAAATATTGAATATCAAAAAGGCGACCACGCCATAATCGATTTTGATCTAACACCGCTTAAAAGATCACATTTTTCGAGAGCTTTCGAATGGCGGTGGTTAGTCTATTGGCCAAGACCGCTGTTGTAAGTTATGCCTCATAAACATCATAAATCACTAATTTTCATGTATTTAGGGCATAACACACATACACGCGCACACCACACACCCACACGCACACGCACACGTGCGCACACATATACACATACATATATATATAAAACATATATCAATATACAACATATATATATAACATATATATATATATTACATATATATATATATATACAGGGTTTTCCCATTTGAAATAACGGATGAGAATATCTCAAAAACATTGGAGATAGAAAAAACTTTCTATACAAAAGTTGTAGGGTTTTTAAGGGGCTAACCTGACGGTGATATTAACCATAACATGAGGTCAAGGGTTAAGGTCATTTGAAGGACAAAATGTTTTTTTGAAATAGTAATCACTATTTGTGACCTCGGAAATGGAACAGGCGGGAAATTTTACGTTTAGTCTGATCTTGGCCAAGGTTTTGGCCAAGGTCATGGTCAGGATCAAAACAGTAAACGCGTACAGACCCTACGAAAAAGCCAACCCTATAAAAATATTGAGCTGCAAGAACTGTAGGGTTACAGGAAAGCCAGCTGACGGTATCCTTGACCGTAACCCACAAATGAAATTCCAAGCTGGTCAAATCTGGAGATCTCGGACACCATTCTTCAAATCCAACATGTCCTATCCATCGATTAGTGAATCTGACGTTCAGATAGTCACGAACTATTCTGGCAAAATGAACAGGTGCACCATCGTGCTGAAACCACATGCGTTGTCTTATGTGCAGATCACATTTTCAAGTAAGACGGTAAATCATTTCTCAAAAACCGTAAATAGTTGTGGCGATTTATATGTCTTTCGAAGAAATACGGACCAATTAAGTGTCCATTTATAATACCGCACCACACAGTCAAACTCCAACGTTGCTGATGATTCACTTGTTGAAGCCAATGTGGATTTTCGACAGACCTGTAATGGCAATTGTGCCTGTTAAGTTGACCAGTATTATGAAAAGTAGCTTCATCACTAAATAGGACGTATTTAAAATTTCTGGATCTCCTTGTATTATCATTTGTGCCACACACAAAAACTGGCGCCTTCGTTCAAAGTCCCCAGCAAGTAACTGTTGTGTCAATGTTACGTGGTAAGGATGGAATCTGTGAACTCTCAGAATTCGGTTGCACCGTGGATTTTGGAATACCTAATTGTCTTGCAATTGCTCGAGTAATAATGTGGGAGTCAATTGCTACCAAACCTAATAGTGCAAGCACATGTGGATGATCCCTTTCTGGTACATTATTTCTCCGTCTTTCTCACGGACCAAGTGGTCGTTGTCGTTGACGCTCTACAAGTCTCGCAATGGTACGATCGTTTGGGTGTCTTCTATTATGAAAACGATTACGGTATATTCTTGCTGCTTGAGCATAATTACCATGGCATTCTCCAAGCGCAAGATAATATCTACTATTTCATTGGAGGTATAATCAGGCATTATGTACTAAGGGGCTGACGGATGAATGATCTTATTTCAATCAGGTCAACTAAAGCAAAGGTGTGAATTATGCACTTACCAGTATGTTCTTACTTTTTTAGTTTTTTACACTTAAAGCAAAGTAGCTACTAAATAATTTTTGTATAATTTCGCAAAAAAATTTTACGATTTTACACACACATACACACATACACACACACACACACACACACACACACACACCCACACACAGAGGGATTAGAAACTCGCCACGTCCACGTCGTAATCCTGGGTAAGGCTGAGAGCGAGTGATGGTCGAGATCTTAAAATTCCTAGCATGACCTTGACCTTTGTCCTTGAGGTGTACGGTCAAGGATACCGTCAGTTGGCTTTCTTGCAACCCTACAGCTCCTGCATCTCGAATATTTTTATAGGGTTGGCTTTTTTCGTAAGGTCTGTACGCGTTTACGGTTTTGATCCTGACCATGACTTTGACCTATAACCTTGGCCAAGAAATTCCCGCCGTTCCATTTCCGAGGTCAAAAGTAGTGATTCCTATTTGAAAAAAACATTTTGTCCTTCAAATGACCTTAACCCTTGACCTCAGGTTATAGTTAATATCACCGTCAGTTGGCCCCTTAAAAACCCTACAACTTTTGTATAGAAAGTTCGTTTCTATCTCCAATATTTTTTGAGATATTCTCATCCGTTATTTAAAATGGGACACCCTGTATATATATAAAACATATACATAAAACATATATATATATATGTTGAATCCTGAATTCTTAGACACGGCGGCGGCGGCGGCGGCGGCGAAATATTTATATATTATAGATATATATGTTGCGGGATTTCTATATACAGGGGATAACGGACCCGAATTGCAGGCTAATACACATTTGAATTCTAAATGTTAAAACCATCATGTGGGTGTGGGTGGATATGCATGTGAAACGTGAAATGTGAGTGCATGACGTTCGGTGGGTAGGGGCGAGTGTCCATAACCTAAAATATCTTGTAAACTAAAAGGAGTATCGCAGCGGCCGACGCCGGCAGGACGAAAATCGTAATCCCAAATGACCGAATTCCACGAAACTAAACAGTCGAGCCGCCGAACATTTTCAAAACCTAATGGTTATTTATTAACAGCTACCTTCAGCCAAATTATCGCCAACTTTTAAAAGTTACTGCAGTGCTGGCAACAAAAATTATTTTTATTTCGCCGATTCTCGCTCAAAAAGTATCGAATCGACAAGAATCGAGGTATAAAAGAATCGACAAAATAATCGATTCTTCGGAAAAAGAATCGGTCGATTCCTGAAGATTCGAGTAGCATCGCAGATCCCTAGTCATTTGTGTCTCGTTGAAACAGCTCATTTCTTAAACTACTTTTAAATTCGTTTAGCATGGCATGCCAAAAACAAATTTGCTTCATAGTATTTATAATTTTATGCTAGATAGTTGAGGTTAGAAAGACTAACGCACCTAAATGCTAAGGTGCCAATAACGTACTCCCAAATGATGGGAAGTAACGTGACCGCGAAAGGGTATATTACCTATTACAAATCTGACACAAGCATTCAGCAATCTTTGAAGTTTAAGATCATGAGTGGCATCAAGATCATGATACACTGCGCACATATAGCTAAAATGAAGAAAGATAAGGGTTTCAACTAAAAGTTTCCGCATCTCACGCGTTAGTCTGCCCGAATTAAATTTAAGAATTCGCAAAGTGTTGTGAACACGCATGGAAATATACCTAACTTGCTTGTCCCAATATAAGGTGGGAGAAAGCCAAAGGCCCAAACTGAGAACCTCAGTGAATATTGAATGGGTATACCATCAACAGCAATGTGGCTAAGTTGGCTAATATTTAAAGAACTAACGAAATGCTGACTGCCTAACAGAATAGCTTTAGTTTTTTGAGCATTCAGCAGTAGCCCATTTGAAGATGCTCAGTTACAAACCGCCTCAATATCCCGTTGGATCAGTTCAATCCCATGAGCTATTTCACTTGGAACAAAATGAGCATAGATCTAAGTGTCATCAGCGAAAATCATAAATTTACATGAAGTCAAGACGTTGAGTAAATCATTAATAAAAATAGAAAAAGTAAAGGACCCAAGACCTAGAACGAGTTTTTCTCCATTCAGATAGGTTGCCCATGCCATTTGTGACTACCTGGCGACAGTCGTTGTATAGTCTATGCATCTAGGCGTCTACCAACACAGCCTTCACCTCACTTCTAGCCGACAGGAGTCGCCACAGCCGTCCGCATCTGAGGTCGGGCCCTAATCGGCCCCTCCCGAGACGGCAGGAGTTAATACAACACGCAACCCCGCGCGGACTACTACCTGTAAAATGTATTTTCGCTCTCGTCACGCGATTCTGTAATAAAGTGTAACGGACAAACTAAACTTGTGAAACTCGTTATTTCTTCACCTGCTTCTCCTCTCAACCCCAAGCAGTCGTGCAAGTAACTAAAAACCACTTTATATCCTTCGAGCCGGATACACCGACATAGCGGAGAAGCAGACAGAGGAAACGTCTTCAGGAGCACCAACGCAGAGGACTCGACATCGCCACATCCCCTGAGCAGCAGGAATTGAGCTATGGTTGAGCTCAACGTGAAAGCCGAGACCACGGCTGGAGAACCCTTCGACGCCAACCCGCAACCATGAACGCAGCAGCCGAGCAGCCGAGTAAGTAGAGTCGTACAATAAGAATACACGCGCCACGCGCCGCGCATTACATCGGCGGTGTCCCCACGCCGCGCGCTCTCTTTGACCACGGTGGCGTTCCCACGCTGCGCGCTCCCCTTGATGGCGGTGGCGTCCCCACGCCGCCCGCTCTCTTTGACGATGGTGGCGTCCCCGCGCCACCCGATCTACATGACAGCGGCGGCGTTCCCACGCCATCCGCTCTGTTTGACGGTGGTGGCGTCCCCACGCCGTGCGCTCTCCGCGTGGTATTCAGTGCCTCACGACCTACATCCAGTGGTTGCAGCCTGAACGACACGATGCATGCCGGTCCCAAGCTCCAATCTAATATTGCCATTGTTATCACTCGCTGGAGGAGCAAACGAGTCGCCTTCTGCGCCGACGTAAAATGATGTTTTGGCAAGTCTGGGTCAAACCCGAACACACGCACCTACAGCGAATTCTTTGGAGTCCGAACCCGGAGATCCCCGCCACTCACTACGCCCTTCTCACCGTCACCTACGGGCAAGCCAGCGCGCCATATCTTGTCATAAGTACGCTGAAGCAACTCTGCCAGGTCGAAGGAGCCAATCTCCCTGAAGCCGTTGACGCGGTCAACAGGGAACTGTACGTAGATGACTTCCTCAGCGGAGCAGACGACCCTCGAATCAGCACGTCGTCGGCGTGATCAACTAATCGCTCTTCTCAAAGCAGGTGGCTTCACACTCAAGAAATGGGTCTCGAACAGCCCCGATCTCTTGGAGGATATCCCAATCGAGGATAGACTCCGACCAACATGGCTACAGTTTTCAACGGACGGTCCGGTTAACGAACTGGGGATCTCCTGGAATCCAGTTCAGGATTGTTTCAGATTCACATCGCCCACTGTTGCATCCACGGCCACGCTCACCAAGAGGACAATCCTTACCGGACTAGCCAGGATATTCGATCCCACCGGATGGATGGCTCCAATCACTGTAGTCGCCAAGATGCTGATTCAAGACCTATGGCGCGCGAAGCTGGACTGGAACACCAAAGTCCCCGAGCCTTGGGCTGGAAAATGGAGAGCTTTCCAGAGTGACCTAAACGGCGTCAGTCGCATCACCATCCCACGCTTGACCCAACACTCTGGCGCACGGAGAATCCAGCTACACGCGTTCGCTCGTTCGCCGACGCAAGTAGACGAGCCATGGCTACCGCACTCTACTGCAGGACCTCCGACCACAACGGCAAAAACGTCACGACACGACTCCTGTGGGCCAAAACGAAGCTTTCGCCAATCAAGAGTCTTCTCCCTTCACCTCAAGCCTCTTCTAGAATAACAATTCCCCTACTCGAGTTAAGAGCAGCGCTACTCGCTGCCAAACTGCTCCACCTCGTAGCATGCCACCTGGGTATCCCGATGACAGACTGCCACTTGTGGAGCGACTCCCAAGTAGCCCTGCACTGGCTGCACTCTGCCGAACCGACGGGAAGCAACATCATCGATGACTACGTGGCGCACGCGCACGAGCTCGTTCCTGGAGCAACGTGGCGCTACGTGCCCACCCGCGAGAACCCGGCCGATCTAGGAACACGAGGGACGGACGTCCAAGGGCTCTACGAGTACACCCTCTGGTGGGAAGGCCCCAGCTGATTAAGGCAGGAGGAATGGCCGATTCGCAAAGCATCTCCTTCCGCGACAGACATCGATCCCGCCGATCCACCAACTGCACTGCAATGCTCGGCCACCCAAGCGACAATCCCCGCCGACCCACACCCCATCGACAAGTTCTGTGACTTAGACAAGCTTCTCAGAGCCATGTCGAGATGTCGACGAATCCTCCGCCGCCGCGTCGACGACAGTATTCCGCCGGCCAGAGCGATCGTCAGTACCCAGGAGACGCGCCAGGAATTCCTCGCCTGCATTCGGATCAGCCAAGGCATAGGCTTCACACAGGACATCGCACGAATCCGACTTGGTCAACCTGTCAAGCTAGGCAGCCCCCTCAGGTCTCTGGCACCCTTCGTCGATGACCATGGCATCTTGAGAGTCGACGGCAGACTCCAACACTCGCTCCTTCCTTTCGAGGAAAAGCACCCTGTCATCCTGTGCGGCCGCTCCCCCCTGGCCCGCCTCGTGATTCGCTGGGCTCACCTACGCAGCCTTCATGCCGGTTTTCGGACTACCTACGCATACGTTGTCCGCCGTGCCTGGATCCTCGGCGGCCGAGTACGCGTTCGATCTTTCATCCACAAATGCACTCGTTGCGCCATATCCAATCCTAGGCCTATGAGGCAGACTATGGCCCACCTGCCGGCTGCCTGCGTCACTCCCGCCTCCGCCTTCCAACGCACCGGCGTAGACTACGCTGGCCCATTCCAAGTGCTCAGATCCAAAGGTCGGGGTGCTAAATCCACCAAGGGATACGTCACGCTCTTTGTCTGCTTGACCACCAAAGCCATCCATCTCGAGCTCGTTGGCGACCTCACCACGCAGAGCTTCCTTGGAGCTCTCGACCGATTTACTGGCCGGCGAGGCCAGCCACAAGAGATGTGAAGTGACAATGGCACCACGTTCCGCGGTGCCAACGCAGAACTTCATCGCCAATTGCGTGCTGCCGAAATGGACTGGCCCCAGATCGAGGGTAACCTCGCAAAACAGGGCATCTCTTGCGATTCATCCCGCCCTCAGCTCCACACTTCGGCGGGATCTGGGAAGCCGGCGTCAAATCCACGAAACATCACTTACGTCGACTCGCTGGCCCTAAACAGCTTACCTTCGAGGAGTTTTCGACTCTATTAGTCAACATCGAGCGGGTGCTGAATTGCAGACCACTGGCACCATTGTCTGGAGACCCAGAAGACGTCGAAGCTCTTACCCCGGCGCATTTTCTCATCGGTCGATCGCTAGCCGTCATGCCGCACCCGGTCGAGTCAGGTTCACATCTGGATAAGTCCACTCATTGAGCCAAATGGACTCGCACGCGACCAAATCTCTCAGTCGGCGACTTGGTAGTCATCCTCGATCCGCAACTCCTGAAGCCCAACGGCCGCTGGCCGCTTGGCCGAGTTACTCATGTTCACCCTGGACCGGACGGTCTCGTTCGGGTGGCCACCGTCAGGACCGCCGACAGCTCCTACACCCGTCCCATTGTAGAGATGGTTAGGCTGCCGGTCTATCAAGAAGATCGTGCTCCCTCACCCTCACATACTGCTGGCACGAAGCCGGGATCTGCTACCCAGGATGCAATGACCACCGATTAACGCGATTTGACTGTTGCCATCTCGCTGGAGGATTTACAATGACGAAAGGCATCATTGGATTGTCTCCGCCGCCCACGGCGGGCGGCATCTCCAGGCTGTCACTATCTCCCACGGCGGGCGGCACCATCATTGAAGCCCTCGCCAAGATGCCTTGCGGGCTCCAAGCCCCCCTTTCCTCTCTTCTTAAAGTTCGCTCGCGGAACGAGGCGGGCGGGATGTATAGTCTATGCATCTCGGCGTCTTACCAACACAGCCTTCACCTCACGTCCAGCCGACAGGAGTCGCCACAGCCGTCCGCATCTGAGGTCGGGCCCTGATCGGCCCTTCCCGAGACGGCAGGAGTTAGTACAACACGCAACCCTGCGCGAACTACTACCTGTAAAATGTATTTTCGCTCTCGTCACGCGATTCTGTAATAAAGTGTAACGGACAAACGAAAACTTGTGAAACTCGTTATTTCTTCACCTGCTTCTCCTCTCAACCCCAAACATTCGTGCAAGTAACTAAAAAACCACTTCTTTCGAGCAACTTGGACAGTTCTGGTAATTGAGCTATAGGCCGAGTTTTATTTGGTGACTCTATTTTATTCGTTTTAGCTAAAGGAAGGAGTAACGCGTGTTTGCAATGATCCGGAAAACTAGAATTAGTTAAAGATAAATTAAAGAGATATGAGATCCGTGTTATGAGAGGAGGTGGTGCTAATTTCAGCATTTCAACGGAAATACCATCAAAGCCCTTCAATTTAGAGGACGCGCACTGAAGAACAGATAGAACGTCAGAGTCAGTAACAATGTTGAACACAAACTGAGCATTTAGGTTGTGATTGAATCAGGTCGACTGTTCCCTGCAAAGTGCTTATTTAGAGTGTCGAGAGAAAAGTGGCTAAGAGGCAATGGTTTTGTTTGGCCCATAATACCCATTTTTTTAAACTCACGCCATTTAGCTCTGGCGTCAGGAGCACTTTTAAGTTTGTTTTCAAAGTAGGCGTTTTTCCTGGTATCTAATTCATTTGATACCTCTCGACGAAGTGCTCTAAACTTATCAATGTCGATGTTTTTCCCATAAAGAGTAGCTAATTTGAAAGCTTTATCGCGGATATTCATTTTGCGACGAAGGTCAAGTGTAACCCAAGGTTTATTGTTTTTTCTAAATGCTAGCTTCATTTCAAGTGCATGTTTGTCAAATGTTTTAAGTATCACGTTTTCAATATTGTACAGTTCAATATTTACAGTATTATTATTAATACTGAGACTCGTGTTACAATCCGAAATAATAAATGAGATTCTTAAGCCAGCTACAGTCTTAAAATCTATGAGATAATCCCCGAGTGCACTAAGGTAGTTACTTATATCATGGTGAAGTTCCTTAAGGTTTACTTGTTTTAGGTTACACGGAAGGATTGATAGAGGTGGCCTTAGCGAGGCAGTTAGGTTATAATCTATCTCTATAAAGTCATGGCCAACTGCAAAAGGAGATGCCGATTTACGATAATCCGTTACAGCATTAAATCTTTTAATATAAATAAGTCTAACCAGGTATCGGCTGTTCGAGAACGAACACGAAAATGTGAGTGATGCGTGGGTTCGGAAGGAACCAGGTTGAGTGCAAGGGCTTCCATCTGAGCCCGCAAAAACAAAGTATCGCTATTGTTACGTTCATGTTTATGTTAACGTCTCCAGTTAAAATGATATTAGTGTAGCGCGGTAGATTCATTTCGAGCACCTCAAAGAAGTGAGTGGGATAGGCAGAATGAGGTCAGAGGTAGATGGCTTCTAACAAATTAAAATTGGTTTTAAGACGATTTATATTTATGTGACCAACTACGATAGACTTTGTGGTATCTATCACTCGAGGTTGTCCTGTTCTATTTCTTAATTCCATAGAAGGCATCGGTAAATTCGGTTGCTGTTCAGTTTGCAGTGAAGGGAGAGTAAAAAGATCCTGTTGACTACGTATTTCTATAAAAGGTGACTTGACAGACTTACGTAGGGAAACGGTTAGGTTTCTCACCACAGGTTTGAGGTATCCCTTTTCTTTAACTACTAGTCTCGCAGATTTTTCAAGCTGATAAATTCACGTGGCCAAGCCAAATAGGGGACACAAAAATCTTGGAATTTTCTCCACACCCAAAAAGAGTGGCAGAGGTTTGATTTTTCAGGACCGATGTCTTCTGAGATCCCTGACCGTAGGTGAAGATAGTTTAATAACGATATCTTTTCTATTTACTACTACAGAAGAGGTAGCGTCAGATTCGTTTTTTCGTTTTTTATCTTCCCACAGACGAGCTACCATAACGTGTGAAAAAAGAGATGCAAGCCCCAATATCTGGAGAATGCGATGGACTATTTACTCGGGTGAGAGATTAAGCCCCGACGGAACACCTGGAATTTTGATTTCGCATGGATCAACTATAATCTTCGACTCGTATTGCAAATTCAAGTCGTTCCGAAGAGATGCAATTTCTTTTTGGGTCGCATCACAAGCATCCGTGATAAGTGAGCGCAATGAGGAAAATTCCTCAGTTAACTTAATAATGGTTTGGTTTAGTTTCGATTGAAAATTGGCGAACCAGCGCGGAGTGACCGAGTCATCATTTTGCGTTCGGTCATGGACATTTCTCCCAGAGGACAAATCTCCCACCAATCACAAGCGAGCATTTTAAAAATTCCCACCAATCAGAAGGCGTTCGAAATAAACAATTGAACATCTCTGATGCTTTTAGTAATAACTTAAGTATTTACTTTAGTCAACACTTAAGAAGTTACTTAAGATTTGACCAAATTTTTTATATTTTGTATTTGGACTTGCTGCTCAAGTTCTTCTTAAGTTGAATCTTAAGTAATCAATTGGAAATTTTTTAATTTTTTTTTAGGTATTCCACTCGAACTTAAGTAAATGCTTAAGTAAATGCTTAAGTAAATGCTTAAGTCAATACTTAAGTCAATTATTAAGTCAATACTTAAGTCAAGTCAATACTTAAGTCAAAACTTAAGTCAAAACTTAAGTCAAAACTTAAGTCAAAACTTAGTCAAAACTTAAGTCAAAACTTCAGTACAATACTTAATTCAATACGTAAGTCAATACTTAAGATAGTACTTAAGTAAATACTTAAGTAAATGTATAATTGAAATTCTACAAGGAAAAGAAAGCATTCTGATTAGAAATGTTGCACATGAGGAATGACTAAGTAGAGAGGACATGTTTAGGCTTCCCTATGTAGCCATTACTTGATAGACACGGCGCGCATTTCGGGTCCAAGTTAGATAATCAGATTTCCTTATTAGCCCATGACAAACTTCTAACGACGAAGCAGACAAATAAATAATACTACAATTTTGTCTATATTAATTTGAATTAGTTCATGTATCCTAGTTATAACTTACAAAATAGATGTTCTTAACCTCAAACCATTATACTATGAAAATAACGTCGATAATCTCAACATTTCAAAATTAATAAAACACCTTATTTTAATATTTAGCACATATACTTCTAACACCAAATCACTAAAATGATAAAAATACCCGCAACATCATCAAAATTAATAGAAACATACTTGTTGTAACGTTTAAAATATTAATAAAAACTAGATAAAACCAATAAAATAAATACTCTTAACCTCAAATCTTTAAAATCATTGATATACCGTAAAAAATATTACAGAATTAACAGAAACATATTAGGTACTACCAATAAAATAGATATGTCTAACCTCAAATGGTTAAAGTTATTAAAACAACCTCAACTTGGAGAAACACTCTTATCATAACCTATAAAATAAATATTCGTAACCTCAAATATATAAAATAATTGAAATAACGTAAAAAATTTCAACATTAGAGAAATTAAGAGAATCATTTTAGTTTCAACCAATGGTACTAACCTCAAATCTTTCAAATTACTAAAACAACCTCAAATAATATTAAAATTTTAAATTAGTAGAAACACTCTTATTATAAACTGTTAAGTACTAAAAACGGGCTGATTATAACCTATAAAATATGTACTCATCACCTCAAATTTATAAATAATTGAAATACCGTAAAAAAACACCATCATTAGAGAATTAACAGAACCATTTTAGTGTCAACCAATGGTTTCTAACCTCAAATCGTTAAAATTACTAAACAACCTCAAAAAATATCGAAATTAGAAAATTAGTAGAAACACTCTTATTATAATCTATAAAATAAATATTCGTGACCTCAAATCTATAAAATAATTGAAATAACGTAAAAAATATCAACATTAGAGAATTAAGAGAATCATTTAGTTTCATCCAATGGTACTAACCTCAAATCTTTCAAATTACTAAACAACCTCAAAAATATCGAAATTAGAAAATTAGTAGAAACACTCTTATTATAACCTATAAAATAAATATTCGTAACCTCAATCTATAAAATAATTGAAATAACGTAAAAAATATCAACATTAGAGAATTAAGAGAATTATTTAGTTTCAACCAATAAAATAGATATTTCTAACCTCAAATAGTTTAAAATTACTAAAACAACCTCAAATAATATTAAAATTTTAAATTAGTAGAAACAATCTTATTATAAACTGTTAAGTTACTAAAAACGGGCTGATTATAACCTATAAAATATGTACTCATAACCTCAAATCTATAAATAATTGAAATAACGTAAAAAACACCAACATTAGAGAATTAACAGAATCATTTTAGTGTCAACCAATGATTCTAACCTCAAAACGTTAAAATTACTAAAAACAAGCCCAACAAATACCGAAATTGAAAAATTAATAGTAACACTCTTATTATAACCTACAAAATTACTAAAAACGGCGGATTATAACCTACAATATATGTACTCATAACCTCAAATTTATAAATAACTGAAATAACGTAAAAAATACCAACATTAGAGAATTAACAGAACCATTTTAATGTCAACCAAATGTTCTAGCCTCAAATCGTTAAAATTACTAAAAACAAGTTCAACAAATATCGAAATTTAAAAATTAGTAGTAACACTCTTATTATAACCTGTAAAATTACTAGAAACGGTCTGCTTATAACCTATAAAATATATACTCATAACCTCAAATTTATAAACAATTGAAATAACGTAAAAAAATACCAACTTCAGAGAATTAACAGATCCATTTTAGTGGCAACCAATGGTTCTAACCTCAAATCGTTAAAATTACTAAAACAAGCTCAACAAATACCGAAATTTGAAAACTAGTAGAAACACTCTTATTATAACCAATATTATTTTAATCATTTGAGGTTATACATATCTATTTTATTGCTAGTACCTAATATGTTTCTGTTAATTCTGTAATATTTTTTACGGTATATCAATGATTTAAAGATTTGAGGTTAAGAGTATTTATTTTATTGGTTTTATCTAGTTTTTTATTAATATTTTAAACGTTACAAGTATGTTTCTATTAATTTTGATGATGTTGCGGGTATTTTTATCATTTTAATGATTTGGTGTTAGAAGTATATGTGCTAAATATTAAAAATAAGGTGTTTTATTAATTTCGAAATGTTGAGATTATCGGCGTTATTTTCATTGTATAATGGTTTGAGGTTAAGAACATCTATTTTGTAGGTTATAACTAGGATACATGAACTAATTCAAATTAATATAATACAAAAATTGTAGTATTATTTATTTGTCTGCTTCGTCGTTAGAAGTTTGTCATGGGCGAATAAGGAAATCTGATTATCTAACTTGGACCCGAAATGCGCGCCGTTGTCTATCAAGTAATGGCTACATAGGGAAGCCTAAACATGCCCTCTCTACTTAGTCATTCCTCATGTGCAACATTTCTAATCAAATGCTTTCTTTTCCTTGTAGAATTTCAATTATACATTTACTTAAGTATTTACTTAAGTACTATCTTAAGTATTGACTTACGTATTGAATTAAGTATTGACTGAAGTTTTGACTTAAGTTTTGACTTAAGTTTTGACTTAAGTATTGAATTAAGTATTGACTGAAGTTTTGACTTAAGTTTTGACTTAAGTTTTGACTTAAGTTTTGACTTAAGTTTTGACTTAAGTATTGACTTAAGTATTGACTTAAGTATTGACTTAAGCATTTACTTAAGCATTTACTTAAGCATTTACTTAAGTTCGAGTGGAATGCCTAAAAAAAAATTAAAAAATTTCCAATTAATTACTTAAGATTCAACTTAAGAAGAACTTGAGCAGCAAGTCCAAATACAAAATATAAAAAATTTGGTTAATTCTGAAGTAACTTCTTAAGTGTTGACTAAAGTAAATACTTAAGTTATTACTAAAAGCATCAGAGATGTTCAATTGTTTATTTCGAACGCCTTCTGATTGGTGGGAATTTTTTAAAATGCTCGCTTGTGATTGGTGGGAGATTTGTCCTCTGGGAGAAATGTCCATGACCCCATGAAAAGTATACCTTTATTCAAATTTATGTTTACTAATTTTTACTATTGTACTGATAATGCCTAAAGTTTCTAACTAAAAAAATTATTTTTAACTTCATTTATAAATTAAAATATGTTTCATATAAAGATTTGGTAACATATACAATTACAATCCAAGTAAAATTCTATAGAATAGTACATTTAAACGTTTCGCGGGTTAAGATTACATTGCAACGTTGCCAAGTGAGAAAACGGTTTCTTTAACCTCCTCTCTTACTGTCATTTTACAAGTTCAATATAAAATATTTATTCGGAATGCCCGGCATGCTATGATTATAAAATATATTTTAAAAGTTTAGGTTTTCAACATTTTGTAACTAGTTTTTGATCCATTCATCCAGTGTTTGTCAAAAGAAAATAGCGTACTTCCTGTGGAAAATCACGATACTGCCATAAGAGTAATGCTAAAAACTGAAACTTTGAACAAGCTTTATTTATTATTTTTATCGGCAAGTCACCCTCAAATTTCGCGACAGTATTCGTCATGATATTATTAATATTGTGTCAAAGTTTCATTTCAATCTGCAGTGTGTGAATTCGCGCTTGAGCTACCTTAAATGTAACAATCGGCCGCATTTAACACAATCCGTACAATCACTCGTATCAAAATTAATATTTTCACCGCATAAGAAAAACTTACTGACGTTTATGCTACGTCGACGCATAAACTGTTTAAAAGGAGCATTGGTCGGTAAATATAAGCACGTGTTTACTTAACCTTAAAAATTGTACACTAATCGATAAATTTAATTGCGACACTTAATAAATAAAGCTTATAACTAGATAATGTTCAAATAGGACTCAGAAGAATATAATTGCTGCAACCATTCACTGTTAAGGATCGGCTGAAGTAGATGAGTGTAGACCGTGCTTTGAAGCTTGAGATGGTCCGGCTCGTCGAACGCTCATCCAAGCTCTAACTTCAACGTGTCAAGCGAGTATCCAGAAAAGTCGCTCACGGCCAATAAGCTGCATAATTAATGAATGCAGGTGAGCAAAAAGCTTTGCGGTCATAAAGAGGACCCCTCTAGGGTTTTAGAGCGTTTAAGAAGAAGCAGTGAATAGCTTACCCAGAGAGAGAGAGAGAGAGAGTGACCGTCCAGATGATCGTTATTTGATTCCAGCAAAGAACATAAGTAAGTGGTACCACTTCATGCGATCGCATTTTGTTCAATAAACAATAAATAATTTATGCATTGCGCTATTCCAGTCCCGTCGACTGTGTATATTATTTTAGTTTGCGATATTTTCCTCTCTCTCTCTCTACAAGTCGGACGTTTACGGACTTGTAATTTGTTTTTTTAATTATTATTTTAACGTCGCTCTTTTTATGCTCCCAAACCGGTGCTAATCAGCGACGGAGGTCATACGATGTCTTGGTGAAGAAAGCACCTGGTGAAAATACTTGTAATTTAAAGTGTATAGACCTTAGCGACAAATAAATATTTTGCCCGTTATTTATTTTTATATTTATTTCAATAAATTCATTTATTAATACAAATTCAATCCGGTGTTCGAGTAATTGAATTTTAACCCACGAACGATTCCTTTCGTGAACCTAAGAGCCCGTACATTTCGGTTTCAGACTAACACTTAACAGATTTGATAGAGCGGACAGTGGCAATCAGACTGTTAAAATATATATGTGTGTGTGTGTGTGTATGTTATAAAAAAAAGATTTTTTTAACATGTAATATAAAAACAATTATTAAAAAAAACAGACTTTGAAAAAAACGCTAAAAATTATGAAACCATTCACAAAAAAAAAGAAAGAAAAGAAGAAAGTATAAAATAATTCATAAAAGAATATTTTCAAAGTCGACGCCGAATTCTCGAATTCGCAGAAATGTACCTGTAAGCCACGGACTTAAATTTGATAATATTATTTTCGATCCAATTTAATGTATATACAGTAATATTCTTATTCAAAGTCTTTATTCGCTCCGCCGTATAATCTAATATTTTGCTAGCGTATTTTGTGAAAGGTCGATACATGGCGATGGCCTGAGCGGCGCTCTCATGCACACAGATTGTACCGCGGAAATAATACGAAAATAAATTTTACATCAGATTTAAAATTGAGCGCCTACTTTGAAAATATTCTTTATGAATTATTTTATACTTTCTTTTTTTGTGAATTATTTTATGATTTTTAGCGCTTTTTTTCAAAGTCGGTTTTTAAATAATTGTTTAATTTAATGTTTTTTAATGTATTTTCTTAGTAATTTTTTAAAATAATTTATTTATTTCATCCTTTTTATTACATAATATAATGGAACGACCAACAAAGGATGCTTCGCGTAAAAGAAAAGACTGTTTATGCGAGACAAAAAAGGTGAAATGTGAACATCTTTTTCGAGCAAGAAAGAAAATGTCAAAAATTCGTTTCGAGGAATGAACCTAGTTAAAGCGCGGAAAGACAATATATGAGTTACATATTAGCTACATAAGTTATATTAGTTATATAATTAACTTATATTATTATATTAGCTGTCATTTAAAAAAATCATCCCAATCCGTCCAGTAGTTTTCCTAATAATCGCGGGGATAACAAGTAAAAAGAGATACATATTTTTATAATGTATATTAAATATAGTTAAATATTTAGACAATATTTACAAAAAAATAAACTGGGAGTACTGGAGGATAATTACCTATCATTTAAAAAAATTCATCAAAATCGGTCCTGTAGTTTCGGTATAATCGCTGGACAAACATGAAAAAAGAGATATATAATCAAAAAGCGCGATAGCGCCTGGACGCAAGTATGCAGGCGCGTAAGCCCTTATTATACAGCTAACTAACCCCTCAGATTTTTTATATTTTCGTACATTTAAAATTATGCTATCTATTTATGCAATTACAAATCTCACATCTATTTTTTATATAAGTTTTCACTTTACAATAAATCCGGTTTGAATTCATAAGTGCATAGTGGAGAAATTCGATGTTATTAAAGTTGCTTGCTGGATTCCGATTCTCGAATTTTTGCTATTTCCACTTTCTTTTTCATTTGATGGCAACAAAAAGAGATAGCGTCATAGGAGATGCGAAAGATAGAAAGAGACGAAATTTTTTCCAGCCCGTGAGAGAACGCCTACAGACGTAAAAACTGTTGGCAAGTTGTTTGAGAAGTGGCCGCAAGGGGGAGCTACTGCGCTACTCTCAGTATTACACACATCGTATATATATATATAGATATATTCATAGTGTCAGAAAAAATAATAAATATATTATATATTTCATATAGTGTCAGAAAGAATAATAAAAAAGATAAAGATTGTTATTGACTATTTGAGATAATGTAAAAGAAAAATGATTGATTCCCAAGGAGGAAAACGAGATGAATGTTAATGCCAATTTCATAGTGTCAGAAAAAATAATAAAAAAAGATAAGTTTGTTATTGACTATTTGAGAATAAAGATTTATAGAAAAATGACTGATTCCCAAGGAGAAAACCAGCTGAATGTTAATTCCAAATCGATCAATAGAAGAGAGTTCCTTTGCAACTTTTTCCCATGTACAGGGAAAAGTATTTAAAAAATGTTGGCCACTGGTACAAAAAGCAATTGAGCGAGCATTTTGTCAAAGCAGAGTTTGGACCTTATATTCTCGTTTAATGATAAACACTCTCACCAGGTAATTATACTTTTTCTTTTAACATTGTCAATTAACTGTTAATCTCTTACAAATTTTAACCTCCCTTAATTTAATTTTTTTAGTTATTATAAAAAGATAACCATTTATTATTTCTTTTAGATATTATAGACTATTTGAGACTAAAGATTTGAAAGAAAAATGACTGATTCCGAAGGAGAAAACCAGCTGAATGTTAATGGTAATGCGTAGTCTTTAAAAAATACATGAATTCAAACCAAAGGACAATCCACATCGATTAATGGAAGAAAGTTCCTCTGCGACTCTTTTTCCCATGCACAGGGAAAAGTATTTGAAAGAATATTGGCCAGTGGTACAAAAGGCATTGTGCGAGCATTTTGTAATATATTTAATATATTCTCTTTCCAATGTTAAGTGAAAGGGATGTTTAATTAATAATTATACCTTCACTTACTTAAATAATTTTAACAAATGTTGATAAGGTATTAATTATGCTGCATATACTTATAGTTATTGAATACGTTTTTTACATTTAAATAAAACAAATAAATAATATTTTGACACCATACTTGTGAATTTGTACACCTTCGAGAAGATCGTAGAGGATCTTATGTATTACATAAGATTAGTTAAAATAAAAAAAAAACAATTAAAGTAAATAAATTATGTAGGGTATATACTTTTCTGAAAAAATGTTGTGTTTTTCAACGGAAATACTTGGTGATTTTTAGTTTATACTTTTCAATAGACCATAGTTCCACTTTCTTCTTTCTTTAAAGGACATTTTTTACTTTTTACCCTATTGTAAAATGTGATTTTATATTTTGCACTCTTTAAAGAGTAATTTTAGTTTGTTTAGTCGTTTAAAAGGTGTAGTTTTGGGATTTTTAATGTTACTTTAAAGAGTAGTAAAGTCAACAAATTACTCATTTAAGGTTCAGTTTTTACTCTTAGCGGTTTAAGAGTGTGTGATGAAAATTTTAATTTGACTGAATTTTCCTGAACGAAATGTCAGACCCAAATTACACAAATCTATTGATAAAATCATGTGGATTGTTTACAAACACTTAGTTAAATGAAATAATAATTACTTTACAAAACTACTAATAAAAACTTGTATTTAAAAAAATAGCGTAAGGCAATATACTGAGTTCACTATGTTGGGAACCTTATTAGATTAAAATAATTATGTATGTTCAGACCGACACGGTGGCGGAGTGGCGGAGACGCACCTCGGCCGGTCACGGAAGTTAAGCAGCACTGAGTGCGGTTCGCACTTGGATGGGTTTGGCTTTCGTGGCGGGTTAGGTGTTTTTTCACACTTCACAACGTGAGCGGGAGGTGTGAAACATTCGGTTTCGGTGTCAAGGCCTACGCAATGTGACTTTGACACCTAAAAAGAATGTTCGAATACACCAGCCATCTCGGGTGAGGTTTTCCCTGCTTCACAGGTTTCCCTCATCCACGGGCATAACCCCGGGCGAATGCGAGATGGTGGGGTTTTTAAGGGAGGGATAAAGCACCCACACATAGGTGGTAGGTGAACACCGTTAAGTCCCCCAGGGGATAAACGGTAGGAAGTGCCAGGAAAAAGAGAGCACAAAACCAAGAATAAAAAAAAAAAAAAAAAAAAAAAAAAAAAAAAAAAAAAAAAAAAAATAATTATGTATGTTCTTTAATTGATGATACAGAGTACTAAAATTGGCAGAAAGTATATAATTCTAGTACAATTATAACTAATATTAGTATAAATTGTTTGTTTCTGATAAATACAAGGTTTTCTACACTATTAAATTTTATAGAAAGTTTCAATATATTATATATAAAATAATAAATAAATATAACAATACTTTCTGGCAACTTTAGTATGCTATATCACCAATGAAACAATATAAATTATTATTTTAATCTAATACAGTTCCCAACATAGAGAACCCAGTATACTGCCTTGCGCTATTTTTTTAAATACAAGTTTTTATTAGTAGTTCAGTAAAATAATTATTATACCACTTCACTATGTATTTATAAAGATTCTACGTAATTTTACCAATTAATCATGTGCTTTAAAGATATATTTACTTATATTATCTAATAAATAACTTTAATTATTACTCCCATCTTTTGTCTGTTTCTTTAAATTTAATTAAATATTTTTTTTTTATATTACAAATCTCCATATATTGAAGCTTTGCAATTGAAAGGACTGAAATCAAACTGGAACGACAAGTATTTTGAATCTAACTCCCATATTTTCTCTATACTTATTTATATTATATTACACCTTTTTATATATTCCATAATAGTTTTCTGCAATTGAAATATTGAAATCAAAAACACCTTCCAAGAAGGTGTCAAAACCCGCAAGTATTTTGTGTTTGCACCTTTTTTATATGTAACTTATATTTAACATTTTATATATATATGGTGGTTCTCTGTGACATCGAAGATGAAAAAAAATAAATATTGCTATAACTGTGGGAATATGTTTTTAGAGGTATCCAGTAGTTCTCCTGAATTTTTTCAGATTTTTTCTGGGCCATTATTTTAAGTTACAGAGAGTCAAAGTTGACATTTTAGCACTTTTTTGCATTATATGCCCATTTCATGAATTTTTAGCTCCCAGGAGATGCATTTTTCACTAAAAACATAACTATGACTTTTTTTGTAAAATTTTCCGAACTTTTCATTAAAAATACTTTTAAAGACATAAATGTATGCTGTCACACTCTTGTAAGCCATTTAAACCTTAAATAGTGAAAATCAGCAATTCTGCCTCCGGACTCTGGTAACCTAATACTGTCTAAATATGTCTTTTTATAGTCAGAAACTGCCTAAAAATTTCCAGAGTGGGTCTAAATCATTAAGATCACTTATGGTCAAAATATCCGGAAAAAGTGCCCGAACTATTAATAGAAATGTATATTTGTTGCCTTATAACGATGAATCTAGTAGCATGATCATTGCAAAAAAAATTTATTGCACTTTACCCTTGGAATGGTAGAAAAGTATCTCCACTTGTTTCAGTATCCATCTAATCCCCTGTAAGCTGCTAAATTACAAATATTATTATAAAATTATAAAAAATTATTTTTTAAACATTTATAATGCTGGATTTTTAGTTTTACCATCCCTTACAAGAATTATAATACTAATCTGAAGGATTACTATAAAGTATCAACATTATTATTATTATTATTCAGGAATACATTGTTTAGATTTCCAAACTTGTCACTGTCACGTTATCATATTATTCATTATAATTACATATCCGATTTATTTATATATCTTTGTATTAAATAAGTATATTCAGTTATTGTAATAATGATGTTTATATATTTATAGTAATCCTTCAGACTAGTATTATAATTCTTGTAAGGGATGTAAAACTATAAATTCAGCATTATAAATGTTTTAAAAAATAATTTTTTTATAATTTTATAATAATATTTGTAATTTTAGCAGCTTACAGGGGATTAGTATGGATACTGAAACAAGTGGAGATACTTTTCTACCATTCCAAGGTAAGTGCATACAATTTTTTTCCAATGATCATGCTACTAGATTCATCGTTATAAGGCACCAAATATACATTTCTATTAATATTTCGGGCACTTTTCCCGGATATTTTGACCATAAGTGATCTTAATGATTTAGACCCACTCTGGAAATTTTTAGGCAGTTTCTGACTATAAAAAGACATATTTTAGACAGTATTAGGTTACCAGAGTCCGGAGCAGAATTGCTGATTTTCACTATTTAAGGTTTTAAATGGCTTACAAGAGTGTGACAGCATACATTTATGTCTTTAAAGTATTTTTAATGAAAAGTCGGAAAATTATTACAAAAAAGTCATAGTTATGTTTTTAGTGAAAATGCATCTCCTGGGAGCTAAAATTCATGAAAATGGGCATATAATGCAAAAAAGTGCTAAAATGTCAACTTTGACTCTCTGTAACTTAAAATAATGGCCCAGAAAAAATCTGAAAAATTCAGGAGAACTACTGGATACCTCTAAAACATATTCCCACAGTTTATAGCAATATTTATTTTTTTCATCTTCGATGTCACAGAGAACCACCCATATATATATTTATATATATAAACAGTTCTGCAATTGAAAGTACTGAAATCAAAGCGGCATAATCGACAAGTATTTTGTATATCTTACCGTAAATTTGTGATTAATTAAACATTTACATATATTCTTAAACTCCAGAAAAAGTTCTGCAATAGAAAGTACGGAAATCAATGCAAATATCTATTAAATTGAAAACAAACATTTTTCAGAAAAGCATCTACAAATTTACATTTCAATTCTAGTCCTGTCATGTCCTACAAGCAATAAATGAATAATTTTTTAATACTTTTATTAATTTCTGCAAAACTGATAAAAAATCAATTTCTGACTTTTTTATTCTCTTTAAATACACAATGTCTATCCTTCCCGTGTCTTACAGCAATAGATAAACAATTTTATATAATAGTAATAATATTCATTTGTGCAAAATAATTTCTGCAAAACTAATAAAAAAGTAATTTCTCTCTTTTTTTATTCTCTTTAATAAAATACTACTATAAAAAATATTACATATAAAAAAGGTGTCAACACAAAATACTTGCGGGTTTTGACACCTTCTTGGAACGTGTTTTTGATTTTATATACATTAAATAATAATTAAATGTGCCGTATTTGTGTTTCGTGCTAAATGCTCCTAGTGACACATCAATTTTTGAATGTATTTAAAATGTTTTGTGATTGTTCTTTATATTTTTATTATAATAAGTTTATTTCAGCCTTTCGGCCCAGAAATGGACTTGGTTTACATCAGTTCTTATCGCATTCATAAACCCATACACATACTCTATATATATATAATATATATATATATATATATACAAAGTAATTTATAATATATATATATATATGTACATACAAATATCTTTATTACTATTTAAATAAATACCTATTATTAGCATATTTATTTTGTACTATTATAATTCTTACAGGCCTGTTCTCACAGTCTTTACATTACACTTAGATCACTACCTACAGTCTTTTCGCCTTTGATTCGCTATTTACTACGCTATATTCCACACATCTTCTTATATTATACTTCATACATTGTTCCTAACATTCTTTACCCTTATCCTTCTTTTTCTTTTTCGCTATTTCTATTTTCTTAAATACTTTTGTTAAGCCTACCATACCTTCTATACTATTTACTAATTCCATTCTATTATTTTCATAGCCCGGTAATTCCTTTGTGTATTCCCTAGTATAATTACATTCTTCCAGTACGTGTTTAAGTGTCCCTACCTCTTTCTCGCATAACTTACAAAACTTTTCTTCTGATTTTAGCCAGTATTTATTGGTTTCGTCCCAGTTTCCGCATCTTATCCTAGCAATAATGTCTATTTCTATTTCTTTTGTACAGTTCTTTAAATATATAGGTAAACCTTCTCTCGCTATATTTATATACCTATCGTTGTATTTTGATTTTCTCATTTCCCCGAACGTATTTTGCCATTCTATACAACTGATTGTTCTTTATATAATAGTTTAAACTTTACACAGGCTTTTTTATTTTAACAGTTGTTGTTTATTAGATAACGGATTAACTAGCTCACCACGTACGGCCTTAAGGCATCCGTAACTCGCCGCTTCGGAGCTCTAGATCGAACGCTTCGCTTCGCTAGTTCCTCCGCGCCTTGCATCGCTACGCGTCACATAAATATAGAATAGTAAAAGCTTACTATACGGAGTAAGCATAGTTGAATCCTGATAAAGCCTGACTTCGGTATGTGTTCTGAGTATTGATTCGTATTTATCACTATTCGTCGAAAATACTGTTTTCGACGAATAGTGATAAGTTTTTTTTCCTCTGTTTACTTTTTACCCAAGGGGAGTCCAGAGTGAAAATTTACAAAAATCGTCACTTCGATTATTGGCTGAAGTCAGTCGAGACATATCCAAAATAATTATTAATTAAAAAAACATAAAGACCATACCGTGCAAATAAAGAGCTGAGCGGGGATGTCGCTTATACCGAAAATATTTATAGGCCGGTTGTCACCTCAAAAAATTAATATTCAAATCGTAAAGTAAGTCGCACTGCCTTTCGGCGTACGCGATCAGGGCAATGTAGGAGATTAGTATTATTTAAAATAAAGAAATTAAAGAAATATTAAAATCAATTAAATCTATTTATCGTAATATTCACCATTATCGAGAATTTCTTCATAATATGGTCTAAGGATCTACCGTGCTTACTGTTTGCAAAACCGGATGAAACAAGAACGAGATTGCGGGATCTCGCCAGTTTTATTCATGCATCGACGCTTTCCCCACTCACGATCTCCCGGTGGATGAAAATCGTTAATTGGACCTTCTCGATATGCGCCGAAAAATCACGACGTCACAACTACATGTCAGCGCGCGCGAAAATTAAAAACATGTATTAGGTGAATGCAGATGTTCATTGTAGACACCTCCTAATACTCAACACGTAGCCTCCACCTCCGCGGTTTCGATACGCACAAGAATATCCCCTCCACTCGTACTTTCTACTTGTGGAGGTACGTATTACGTTTCAAGCGCAGCATGGGCTGCAACGCTACCCATAGTTCGCATACGCGAAATGCTCGATCATGCCACTATTCGCCGATATCTCCGATCTTCAAACAAATGCGCGAAAATACGAATCCTTAATTATCTGTATTATTCAATATTATATTTATTCTAATTACTGTAATATTAATCAATACTAATTATCATCAATTTCAATAATATTAATTAAATCAATGTAATACTAATCAATATTAATTATTATTAATTTTAATAATATTAAATAAAGCAAAGTAGAAGTATTGAAGTCAGGTCACTAGGACATGTATCTTTCGCTAAGATATGATCTACACTTCAACATATTTGTCAGATACGTATTTTTCCTTATTTCATTTTATTGGTTATTTGTATGTAAATATTAAAATGTATAAATCTTTGTGGCTATTTCATTTACAAAAATTTTTTCTTTGCTTTTATTCAGAAAAGTGTTCCATTTACCCTGTTAAAAAAACCTCATATAAAACTATAAAAAAAAATTATTTTATCGTACTTCATGTGGCTTTTGCACCCGGAGTTTGCGATAGAATTCTATACATTATTTAATAGGAATCGGAAAGAATAAGCTTATAACTATAAGCTTCATAATGAACACCTCATAAAATGCGATAAAAATAAATTTGTTTATAAGGTATTATAGGAATAAACGTGTAACATAAAAGAGCATAAAATAGTTTGTCGGAGTATATCGGGTACACATTTATATTTAAATATTTTGTATTTATATTTACCGGGCATTATAAGGATTTGCCACTTTTCACGTACTTATATATCAATGCTATTTCACTCTAAAGCTTATAGTATTTTATAATGAAAAACCCGAACATGAGTGAATTATCTATAGTTCTATTTCAGGTAATACAAAATGATATATTCTTAACAAGTGGATTTTTATCGGGATTTAAACAGTTATTGTCTTATAGAGAATACAAAAATATAAGGTTAAATAGGGCGTTTCACTATACCGCCAAGTAACGGCTATATGACCTTACCAGCATATTTCAATATTATATAACAACTTACCTGGTACCTTTATATAGGGATTTACGACGATCGACGCATGAAATGGGCGGCTTGCCTAACGCATCGTACCTGGCTTTGCCAGTCGAAAAAGTAACCGCTATTGAATCGCTTATCGCATTTTATGAGGTATTGCTGTATTTACTATTTACAACGAATAGGCATGTATCTGGATTACAAATAATTAATGATTTTGCATGATTGCAATTTATCGGGCTGAATAGGACATTTCACTATAAAGTCGAGCATTATTTATCCGAATCTACCGGTATATTATAATATTGTCAAGCAACCTATGTGGTTCGTGTATAGGGTTAAATCAGTATTGTCACATAAATGAGCGGTTTGATTACAGGATCTTATCGGTTACGCCTGTCGTAGAAGCAACCGCTATTGAATCGTTTATCGTATTTTATGAGGTATTGCTGTATTTTCTATTTACAACGAATAGGCATGTATCTGGATTTCAAATAATTAATGATTTTTCGATCATGATTGCAATTTATCGGGTTGAATAGAACATTTCACTATAAAGTCGAGCATTATTTATCCGAATCTACCGGTATATTCTAATATTGTCAAGCAACCTATGTGGTTCGTTTATAGGGTTTAATCAGTATTGTCACATAAATGAGCGGTTTAGTATTACAATAAACACGGAATAGTCGATTACATTTTTGGCGCGAAATTTGTATTTCTCAAGTGACTTTGGTGTTACTAAGAACACATAGAAATATTGTACAATTGAAATATTTTTTCTAAAAATAGGTTAATATGTTTTCATATTAGAAAAATAATGAAGTATAAACTTTATTACAAGAGAATGCTAAATAAAGAATACATACTAATTCCGTAACAAATTCTGAATTATTTTAAATGTTAACATGAATCATCGAATCATATAAAAGATTAACGAAATTGGATTACTTTATTGAAAATTAAATTTAATATTTCTTTGTGGTGTTTATTACTAGCTTACTGCAGAAAACCACTATCTTTACTTTTATGAAGAATAATATTGAAAAATATTTATAATTAAAGGGCACAAAACTGGATATATGCCTATTTGTTATAAATAATAAATACCGAATTGCCTGGTAGAATGTGAGTAGCGATTTGATTAAGATATGTTATTGCTGGCACAGTCGGTAGTACCCGATAGGTCGTATGCCCGATACATGCGTCGATTCTCGTAAAACCTTATAAAAGAACTGTAATGATTGCTTTAAAATTATGGAATTTAACGGTAGACACCGATAGCTGTTAGTGGACAATATAGTGAAAAGCCTTATAGAACCTTATTCATTCAATGCACACTAAGACGTCAAATATTCGAAAACCGGATACATGACTATTTGTTATAAATAATAAATACGGGCCTGGTAGAACGCGATTAACAATTTGATTAAAATTGTTTTTATGGATGTCTCAGCTCATACGATCCGGTAAAGGAACCGCTCATTTATTTTGTTGATCATCATATTGTACTATAAAATGTTTTTTTCTTTTGTAAGGTTTATCTTATAAAATACTATAGGCATTTATTGTATAGTATGGTATGAGGTTTTTGCACCCGGGATACCTTATAGACTCGAATTTTAAACCTACCATTAGAAAGCAAAAAAAGACATAAACATATACAGTAATTCCATGATAAGTGCGTATTAAATTTTTTATCAGGAAATTTGTATGAATTATAACCTTTTCAAAGTCATTTGTTTTATTATAGAACCCGATTAATATTTTCTTGGATGTACTTGTGTAATTCATGTAGTAAAACATCTATACAGGCTTATAATTTTTCAATCAATTTATTACGATATATGCCGATTCTGAATTCATATTATATGAGCATATCTCTATAAAAGCCTATAAGTTTAATAGTCTCATAGAAACTGATATATCTTTTACCAGGTAAAACTTATAAAAACTAAATTTCGGAACTTGTGATTCGTAGCTGTGGGGAATTCATTATAGGTACCGATAAAAAAGAAATCGCCCTATATATTACTATAAAATTTTTATCGACACCCCGATACAATGAGCCATTATTTTATCGGATTTTATAAGGTTTTTTCAACAGGGTAAGTGGTTTGAATGGTGAATAGGATGGTGTTTCTCCAAACTGGACCAAAAAGGATGAGCAAAAACAAAATAAGCTTGCAGCAAGTGGCTTCGGATCAAGAAATGAATTCTACACTGACATAGCCAACCGAACCTGGAAAGTGGCTTCGAATGTAAAGTATAATAAAAGTAGTATATTGTAAGTATATATATTTTCTAGTACCTAAAATATAAATTGATTGTTTAAAACACTTGATATTTTTAGGTTTTTAACAGGCTTGTCCCCTTATGACAAACTAGCATCCCCCGTCGCGGCTTCGCCCGTTCTGTAATTGCATAGAACTCGAAATATTAGAAAATAGCATAAAAAACTTAACATAAGAAAGCTTAACGTTTACGAAAAATAAATTTTTATCGTAAAACTCAGATGACTCGAACGACCGAGCCCGGCTGATACATATACGTACTAAGTAGCAATAAATTTGTCGCGTGCAGCGCCAGACCGTTAGCCACCTATCGACCAGCGCCTGAACTATCGTGTAAGTGTAAAAACTTTTATTTTATTAACAATGAAGCAAAAAGATTTTTTATATAAAATATAGCCTATGACACTTAGTACATAAAGAAACTACAGCTAAAATTTCGTTACAATCGATTGTGTACTTTTTAAGATTTTTGCGCACATACAAACAAACGCTTCCTCTTTATATAATAGTAAGATAAGATAAGATAAGATAAGATAAGATAGAGCAGTTGGGGTTAATTCACTATCACCAGGTCCCAATTAGCCTCTTTGCGTCTTATTCAACATTACTTCTTTCACGCACTGCATTATTCAACAATAAAATTACGATATAAGCATCTTAATTTAGCGGTAAACTAACTATTTAGGCAATCTATGAAGTCGAATATTTTGCATTGCGCGAAAGCCTAGAAAATGCTTAGATGTCAAACTGAAGTTGGTTTATTTATAATGCAAAAAAACGATCATCTCGACGTTATCTATTGCTAAATAAACCAGCTTAAGTTAGTATGAAGTGAGTTCGGTATACATTCTGAGCATTGATTCGTACTTATCACTATTCGTCGAAAATACTGATTTTTTGATCTGCTAAGCAATATGTAATTAATCATTACATGAATAGCTATAGCGCTTAACTCCGATTTTTTCATTAATTACTGGATTTTTCGGGAATTCTGGGTATTTTAGGATATTTGTACTAATTACGGGATATTTTGGGAATTTTTATGTAATTCGGGATATTTGCATTGAGTATAGCATTTTTCGGGATATTTGCAATAATTACGGGATTTTTCGGAATTCCCGGATAAATTTACTATTAATTGGATTTTTTAGGAATTTCGGAATATTTGAATTAATTACTGAATTTTTCGGGAATACTGAGAATTTTTAAGGTTTTTCGGGATATTTGAACTAATTGCGGGATTTTTCGAGGGAGAATCCCAACGGTACATAGGAATTATGCCCCTCAAACGAGGCCTACAAAACCAATACCATCATAAAGTACTCAAAAAATACTGCAGATTGAAAAAAATCGATGTTTTAAGTGCCGGGAACATGGAGATAATTAGAGTTAAAAATTTAACCCTCTGATTAATAAAATTATGGCAAACTTTATCTATTTATATTAATTATGGCAAAATTAATCGTGGTAGACGGTACTTCTTACACAAATTCCAAATTTAATTATTTACATATTTTACGTAGTTTTAAAGTAAAAAAGTTATTATATGGGTGCCATAAGTTTTTTTAAAGATATTAACAAATTTTCAGCAGGGGGTTCCCCATAGTTAATATACAATTAAAATTACAATAATTACATAAATTAAACGTATTTATTTTAAATTAACTGATCTAATGTAATATCGTCATAATTAAAATGTAGCCGAACAAGAGTTAGCAAGCGAGGTATCTGTTGCTAGTAATTAATTATTAATTATTAAATGAAAATATCAAGCGGTGAACTTGATGCGTAATTAGGAAGAATTCATGATTTTAAAAAGAAATAGGTTGACTTTGATGTATAATACTTGTTTTATTGATATGTTACTTACAAGGAGAGTGTCACATCTCCGGGAAATATACGTTATAAGTGATCAAAGTCAAGGGCTTTTTTGGTGAAATTTTTAATTACTTGCTTATATCGATCGTAAAAAAGAGCGTTAGAGTTTAAAATTCTGGCTTTCTTTATATTTTTATAGTAGTAAATATATCCTAGAGTTCGGTAAAGATCCGTTTCCCGGAGAAGTGTCACTGTCCTTGTCAGTAGTATCCTTCGGGTGTTACAACGATAAATTATATGGTATATTTATCTTATAGATGAAAATCGACAGCCTGGTAGAAACTAACTTTTTGATTAAAAATGGTCACACTTTCAGTAACTGGGTAAGAAGACGGAGTTTGGTAAAGATCCGTTTCCCGGAATTGTGACACTCTCCTGGTTAATCTGCGTTAGGTCTTAGTTGATATAATTGCTAAACGCATTTAATGGGGTGCTAACTGATCCTTGCACTCAGGTTGCAGCAGCGCTCACATTGCGATAAGCGCGTGGCCTTGTTCATCGACTTTGGATATTCTGCGGTTTTTAATTGTTTTTAATGTATTATATTGTCACGCCGTATTGAGGATTGGGATACAGTGGATTTATTAATTAATAAATTGCAATTAAATAATAATTTGCTACACTAGGGCAGCCTAATTAATTAATGCTAATTGCTCTTTTTACAATAACAGCGGAACAAGTGCACGAGCGCGTAATTATGCAATTCTGAATTCACGGTTGTAAGTATGAATAGCGAGTTTGCTCTAAGTACAAAAGGAGTAGGGACAGAGGACGGCGAAATGAATGCACGGTAAACACACAGCACTGGTAAGCCCGGGAAACACGGAAAAGAATACTTCGCTTAGGTTGCACAAACCATTACAAGGCACTCTCCCTCGGCACAATCTGTCGCGAACAATCAACGCATAATACACATCATACGCACAAATGGCTGCGTGAGTCAAATGTCGACTCGATGCCGCTTTCTCCCTCTATTTCAACATTTATGTGTGGGGATTAGGATTGCAAGGGATAGTTTATAGATATTGGAAAGGCTTAGATTATTGGGCTTGATAACAGGAATGTGTGCTTGCATAGGGTATAGAATATAAAAACTTAATACAAGGAAAGTGCTCTCTTAAATTATGACAACCATATTTCTCTTGTCACAATATCTAATATGTCTACTTTACGGAGAAAATGCGGAGTTACCAGCAAGTTCGAGTTTTCGGCCCGAGCATAGCAATGGTGCCGAAATCGAACAAGTACAAATGCAGCATTGCCCTCTTGTTGCACATACTATTTTTTAATATGAAGGGCGTTCATTATATGAATCGTAAATAGAAAATTTATTGACTGTGATAATTAATGAAAATAAATAAATGTGTGCTGGTTAAAAATCAATATTTATTATTTATAAGCAAAATATTCAACACAATATGACTGTATATTATGTTGATTTTCTTTCCCTTATAGAGAGATGTATTATTCTGCACCTTCTTTTAGACTCGCTTAGAAAAAATATCGTTTGCAACACGTGCATTATAAAATAACAACCGTATACCTTACCTTCGTAATATAAAGAATCCGTCGCATAGTTTTTTATTACACGAGGTTGCAACTTTTTACGCTCTTGTTACAAAAAAT
Organism: Theocolax elegans; assembly: GCA_026168455.1. Lineage (NCBI taxonomy): Eukaryota > Metazoa > Arthropoda > Insecta > Hymenoptera > Cerocephalidae > Theocolax > Theocolax elegans. The sequence goes on from CM047427.1 coordinate 61,856,734, forward strand.
ATTATTAAACAAAGCTTTGAAAATAATAATGATACTATCAATTTACTGCCACTTTAACTATTTATTACTACATATACAATAGATTTCATTGAGTAACACATTTACTAATTGCAAATCCCTAAGTTTTTATAAGACTTGTCGACGTTTTCGGGTGGGTATTTTTCATCGCTCGTCCAAGCTTTGAATTTGGCAATAACTTCGTCGAATTTTGGATTTCCACCAAGTTTATCGATTTCTTCTTGCACTTCTTTGTAAAAATCGTCGAGTAGTTGCTTTGCAAAGTCGAGAGAGCCGAGCTTTTCCATTAATTCAATGCAATATTTTTTCATTTCAAAATCTTTTGTCCTTTGTCGAAGTATGTCTAAATTTTCTATAGGAACTATATTATTTTGAAATATGTTCAATTTTTGTACATTAAGAACTTTCAACATTACATAAAATAGGTAAATTTTGTATGTTTCATTACACATATTACGATACAAGTGGCATAAGTGGCCCATTATTTAACAGCGTGTAGTTAGTGCCCGAGCGCAGCGAAGGCAATAAGACACACCACGTAATGGGTCAGTTATGTTACGAGTATCGTACAATATTTTATAGCATCTGCTGATATAAATCCGCTGTCACGCTTATTCGTGCAATAGCGGTCCATTTTATAGCGGGCCATAATGGTCTACTTATGCCACGAATAGGTGTGACTAAAAGGCGGATTTATACCACACAGTGTTATAAAATCGATTTATTTTAAACTGTAATTAATTTGATTAGTAAGTTCTTATTGTTCAATATTTTATTTGTATTATTACTTATTTATTTAATAAAGCATAGTTAAGCCTATTTTAGATTAAATTTGAAAAAATAAATAAAATAATAAAATTAATAATAAAATGACTGTAGTTATTCATAAAAGGTTAAAAAATATCTAATGTAAATAAATTAAATGTAAATCGAAAAAAACAGCTATGCTGATGCCTTTTTTAATAAAAGTATATTTGTACTCGCTCAAATATTTCTTTATTAGGAACCATATTCTATGTTACTAAAATCTTATTTAAAAAACTTTTTTTTTGAGATAGTATTTGAATTTCAGACGTATACATGCATATATAACTATAGAACAAATAACAATATCTCGAACATTCGAATGGCGCTGCGGTCAGATGGCGAATTTGATAATAAACGTACTTTAAACGTAAATTACAAAAATTATAGCATCTTAAGACTATTAAAAGGTACATTTTAGATATAAATAGAATTAACGTAATTGTACTATTACTTTTGGTAGTGTATTTTTAAAGAAATGACAAATACAAGATATTTCTTATTTCTTTAAAAAAATACATATTGGCTGAAAAGCATAATAATACAATTTATACCTCAATTATATTTATATCTAGATGGGAAGTACCTCTTTACAGCCTTAAGTAACTGAAATTTTTATAATTTACGTTGAATTCGCTGCCTAACCGCAGCGTAATTTAAATTAAATGGCTATTGATATAGACTATAGCTCCAATATATTCACTCAAGGGAAAATACGGATAATTGTATCGCAAAATCGTAATATTTTTACTATATAGTTCTTTACTATTTATTGAAATATCGCAAATCTATATAAAATTTTTTTTATTCAAAATTTATTTTGTTTTTAATAGTTAAAATGCATAAGATATACATATCGACGACGAGGCGTCGATATATTTATAAATAAATAATATCTCATACATCAAATTCTTGTGTTATTAATTTAAAATTATTTTTATTGCATCTCATTAAATTAATAAAAAAGGATACTTAAAACGATTTGACCCTCAGAGGTTCCAGATCGAACTGCGTGAATTATAGGAACCGTGAATTTACCTTCACTAATATCTTCACCAAAAGATTTGGTTGCCCAATACTAAAAATTTCGATCAGGTTATATCAGGTACAAATTATTTATTCTAATATTAGTACAGACACTTACTTTATCGTGACGCAAATTGCTATAGTCATTTTGAAGTTGATAAACTATACCAAATACTTTCCCGAATTTATTTATATCCCTCTTGCCGGTAGTTGAAAAAAGATCCAGCAATTTTAAAAATACATTGATGAATGTTTCGGTTTCTAAAAGCGAATTAACGGGAATTAGTAAAATATTATTGTTTTTTAAGTACACTAAATAAAGAAATATTTGTGAGAAAGAATTTCGTGCACTTGTTATTATAAATTCATATTGACTTGTAATAAAATTATATCTTTTTGTTATTAACGCTTAATTCTTAAGGCGAGGATAAAGCTAAATTAATGTGTTTCGTTTAATGCACAACTTTTATAAATTCGAATAAGATAAAAATGTAATAGTAGAGTGGCGTAGTACTCGGTGGAATTAATCTTTTCCTTTCAAGATTGTGCCGTTTAAGTAAACCAGTTTTTTCTAAAAATGCGAAATACAAAGGCCTGCTAACGCGTCGGACCTAACCTCACAATGACTGTCGTTTAGATTCCATTACACACCTTTACATTATTGTAATTTTCTACAAAATAAATAGCAGAGCGGCGTAGCTAATACAATTATCTTTCGTTTTGTCCGAAACACACGTCAATTCGTGGGCCCCTCCGTCGCGTGAGGTACGTCCAACCCGGAAGATTGTTTATATGTCTCCGACGTGGATAACATTCACGGCGGGAGGCATACCTCCAATCCCGTTACTTCTCCTTAAGAAGGAAGAAATCACGTGGGAGCTGAAAGTGCATTGCTAAAGTTAGCATTTCGCATAAAAACGGTAAAAAAAGCAGAAGTAAGCTGAAGCTTACGTCAAATAGGAGAAAGCATTAGGCTCGTATTTAAATCATCAAATCTTAATAGTTAAGAAACGTCATTTATTTCAAATATTCCAGCTTTTTCTCACTGTATGGAACTTTTAAATGATTGCGTTATTTATATATATGAATCAAACTGTTAAATACAATTATTCAAAGGAAATTTTCCTTTGAATCAACTGCGTGGATTGAGAATAAATTAATTATTACTATATATTTATTCAAAGTTTACTTTTACAGTATATAGGATATGACTATTACGTATATTATATAGTAGGTATGTGTGTGTGTGTAAATCATTAAAAATAGTAGGAAACTATTAGAAGTCACATAATAAGAACAGAGCTAATTTTTGAGAGCTTGATTCCAAGACACTGCAGAGCTACAACGATTCAAGCAATGATTTTTTGACAAAATTGGTGAATTCACCACTTATTAATTTTTATCTCAAACCCTTTCAACTTTTTGTTATACATGTTATATATACAAAAAAGTTTGTAAATTACATGTAGAATGTGCTACTGTTTACTAATCAGTCTCAAAAAAAGTATTTTTGAACATACTTGAAAATAAAGCTGGTTAGATTAATAGACTCGTTCTCTAACACAACCCGTATAAAAAAAGTATGGGGAACGTCTGGGAAAAGTCTGTCTTATAAAGTCTTGGCAAAGTCTAGGAGGTGAGACTATCCCATACTTTTTGCCAGACTTAATATATTTTATTTTAAAAGTCTGGGAGAATTTAACCAGACTTTCGCCCGCACATTTTGCCAGACTTTATAATAATTTTTAAAAGTCTGGGAGAATCCGACCAGACTTTCTCCCAGACTTCCCTCTCGTCGAATCTTCGTCGCACTGCATCTTCCAAACCTAAAATTTATATTGTATCTAATTAATAGAACAATACATTCTTGACATATTTTAAGCTATCGAACTCACAAAACCACCAGATACTTATCTATCACATATGAAAAAGTCACCAATATTTTTCGTGTATCTCGCTACAACAAACTGATGAAATGGTTAGGTTACAATTATAAAAACACAATCATCAAAGTGAAGTTGGTTTTCATATCGTTTTCTACCTTAACCATTTCATCAGTTTGTTGTTGCGAGATACACGAAAAACATTATGGTGACTTTTTTCTTATGTGATAGATAAGTATCTGCTGGTTTTGTGAGTTCGATAGCTCAAAACATGTCGAGGATATATTGTTTCTACTAATTAGATACAATATAAATTTTATGTTTGGAAGATGCAGTGCGACGAAGATTCGACGAGGGGGAAGTCTGGGAGAAAGTCTGGTCGAATTCTCCCAGACTTATAAAAATAATTATAAAGTCTGGCAAAATGTGCGGGAGTTAAATTCTCCCAGACTTTTAAAATAAAATAGATTAACTCTGGCAAAAAGTATGGGATAGTCTCACCAGCTAGACATTGCCAAGACTTTATAAGCCAGACTTTTTCCAGACGTTTCCCATACTTTTTTTTACACGGGAAAGTTATATGGTTACTATAATAGTCTAAAAGAATTAAATAATTTTTTAATAAATTACATTAGAGGTGCTCAAAGCTTCTACGCTCATTTGAACCTTAACTTGTAGTTAAAAAAACACTTATTACTTATTTTTAAGGGTATCAGATGAATATAAAATGAAACATAGACATGATGCGAGCAAATATTTTAAGTACGTAGTCAAAAGATTTAGAGAACATCTGTTATTAATGTCAATTAAAAATTGGAGACGTTCAATAAGACAGTTTAAAACATTATGGTGAGAAAAACTATATGTATGTTATAAAACTTGGCCCCCTAAAACCCTTAGTATATCATGTTTTGTGATATTTATTTGCACTCCAATTGTTAATATATATGAAAATTAAGTCGATCTGATTGAGGCAAGGAGAGGAGGAAGAAAACACAATTCTTTCCCTTTATTTTATGCACAACGTTTCGTTGGCTTGGTCTGCCAACATCTTCAGGTGCCTTTATTCAAAGACAAACAATTATTTAACAAATTTTCAAAAAATAAATATATAGATTACAAACAAGATATACATTATATTAAATATACCTTTTAAATTCGAATTAACGATGAGTTAAAGAGTCGAATGCCACAGTAGAGTACTACCACAGACATACATACATAATAATACGTCAGATGTATCAGCACATTTCTAAGAATAGGAAAGTAAGTACTATTCAAAAACTTTATGTCATCTTTTGCATTAATATTATTACTGTCACATTTTATATGAATCATTTCAGAAATTAGTCTTTTATTGTAATTCACTTCTACATCTAAAATTTTTGTATTATCCCATTTAAATTCATGGTTAGAGTTTTTTACATGTTGATTTACAACCGAATCTGAATTATTGTTTTTCACATGTCCATTGATTCTGGTTTTTAAAGAACGTTTGAACGAGAATTTGTAAACAACGATTGTTTGAACCCAATTGTTGGTAACATCTTTACCTAATTTTATTACCGAATTTAAATGTTTTCTAACTAACGGCAACACTTGAATATTGTAAGATAATAAAATGTTTGCTAATTTATTAAAATTTTCTAAATAAGGTAGAGAAACATAAGTTAAACGATTTACTTTTCTATTATTTTTTTGAAAATCTGATTTTTTCCTTTGTTATAAATAATTTAATCTACTTTGTATGTTTTGCCTAATAAATGTAATAAGGTAATCATATTTATATATACCTTAGTATATTATTCTTATTAATTTTATAGTTGAATTAAAGTTTACCATTAAATTATGGTATGTGCGTCTCCTGCTCTATAAATCATTAAATCTTATGAAATTGTGCAGGCATATTCAAATACATACTAAGGAATCATTAACTAAGTCTTATGTCTATGGGAAGAGACTAAGTTGAGAAATAGTCAATTTTAATTCATCATTGCCCATACATAAAACTTGGTACGTGATCCCTTACTGTGCATGTCAATAAATCTTCACAGTTTGATAAGGTTTGGAAAAGCAGAAGCTATGTATTTTGTTCTGAAGCCAGAGGCGTCAAAGCTATAATTTAAAGCTAAAATATCTTTCGTCCTTGTAACATTAATTTCAACTATAAAATTAGTTAGAATTATTTACTGAGGGATATCATACCAAGTTTTATATATGAACAGTACTTAGTTTAAATGGTAATCAGTTTTTAATTTTAAAAATATACATATAGTTTAATTTCTTTATACTGATACATATCCAATTTGAGCTTTTTTAAGTCACATCTATTTGGTTTAAGCTTTCTCTTGGATTTTGGATTGTGAGTCTATCTTTATTTGTTTATGAGTTGTAAACGATCTAACTAGGAGAGTGTTTTCTACTATAAAAATATGAAGAAAGTCGGAGCTATAGACTCTAACGCTCTATTTTTCGATAGTTACAAGCAAAAAATGTAAAATATCACCAAAAATATTTCTAAGTTTGATTGTTTATAACTCGGAATCAGCTTAAGATATACATTCAAACTTAAGTTTAAAATAAATCAGAGATCAAGTAGAGATATTAAAAGAAAGAAGCTCAAATATCTAATTTTGGTTTAAAGTTATGGAAGAAATAAAAATAAGACGAAATTTTAACGAAAATTTAGCTTTACAATTTGATGATTTTTTCAAGCCAAAGCTTTGTCTAACTCTTATATCTCCCATAACTTTAGGCCAGGTATTTGAGCTTCTTTTTTTTTAATATATCTACTTGATCCCAGATTTCTTAGTAAATATAACTCTTCTCATGGATTCAGGTTTGAGAACCTGAACAGTACAAATGTCTTTACGTATTACTCTCTGTATTTATACAAAATTCCGGGAAAAGCACGGTCTATTATATTAGTGTCAAAGTAATAGTATCTATTTTGGATTGTATAACTGCTTATTACAATAAGTTTTTCTTTTTTCTCTACTGATATAGTAACGCAGGATTGGTATATACGACCAGTGTAAAGGCCTTTCTTAGAGAAGACTTTCCTTACTGCAACCATAAAGTAAACCCATTTTCACGTGAACCTTCTATAATTGACTCTGTAGAAGGTTTAACGATGGATGATATTTTAGACAGTATAGAGCAACACATCGATCTCATTAATATCCGATATATTAAAAATTTCAAGTAAAAGAATGTTACCTATAGCTTTCCAAAAAAACTGTGATGGTAAGAGAATAATGTTTAATAATTAAGCCTATTTTCGTTGATGTAAAATTCAATCTCATAATCTGTTTGACGATAATTCTACGCATTTAATGAAAAATTATCAATTATTCAAAAGCAATTAAAGACAAACACTCAAACTTAGATTTAACAAAAAGTTGAGATAAAAGAGATAGGATTTGAAAAAAAAGATGCTCAAATATTTCACTTTGGTCAAAAGTTATGGAAAAATAATGCATTTTATTCATTGTAGACCCTGTTTTTGTTTTGAACATTTATTTTAGCCTTTTTATATAAATACCACAATAAATCTATTATATTAAATTAAATATATCGAAAAATTTTACAATATGATCAGGATGAAAAATTTTATATGCACTTCGGATGTAAAGGGCGATTATTCAGTCCCCTTGGATGAATTACTGCTAAAAGATAAAGCTCGGGCAGCAACTTTCATCCCGGGAATTAATGCCTAGTTTACTGATCCCTAAGTGCATAAATAACTATTATATACGGAGATATATTAAAACGAAGAATTAACCTTTTTACCAAGATTAGAACTTTTTTCTATCAAAAAAACGAAGGCTGTCTTAAAAAAAGGTAGAATCTACCAATACTATACTGTTTTATTAGAAAGTGACATTTACCTGTAATTAAAAGTTAAGCTGTCTTTTATAAAATAGAAAAATTAATTTAACATTATGAAGTAAATAGCACAAATTGTTTCTATATTATATAGCGATAGCTTATGTATAATAAAAATTAGTTAATTAAAATGTAGAATTACAGCAACATGTGCGTGACAAATATTAAAATAGTACTTCCTTTATTATAATTTGAGAAGGGAAATATTA